>JAJIBD010007210.1:0-117465 GCA_021461705.1 Cryptotis parvus | reverse complement strand
TTAAGGAAATAATTAGAGATCAGTAGATGTTCAGGTTGAAAGCATATGCCCAGAACTGCAAGGTCCTGAATTTCATCCCAGGAGCTGCATGGTCCCCTAGCACTTCCGTATGGCCTTGTGGAGCAGAAACGAGGTATGGCCCTGGAATCTGCAAGTACCTTTGGACCCAGCATCACTAATATAGGTTGCCTTTATGGGGACAGGCTCTAAGTAAGTCGCTCAGGACTCACAAGCACCATTTACTCAAGCATCATCAAAATGTGTTAAATCCAACTTTGCTGAGAGGTGGCCCCAAGCACTGTTTAATGTAGTCTCTGTAATTATAATCATAAACATAACAATATAATGTTTTCCACTTCTTACATAATTTTCCTATTTAAAGAATCAGTTGTTTCCACAGAGGATACAATGAGAGAAAAACTCTTATATGCTCTGAAATTTTTCCTTTCCCAATTAGTATTAATTATTTTCTCATTATTTACTAAAAAAAATCCAGAATATTATATAAGCTTAAGAGCAAGCAATTCTCAGCCTTTTGGAAATATTTTAAGCATTATCTTTGCTAATAAAATGAGAGGTCAAGAATCAATAGGGTCAGTAATGTCCCAAACAAGTATCTATGTCTCACTGAACACTTACTCTCACATAAATATTTCTAGACTATTTTTATTGTTTCAAAATGACAAATACTGTTCATTAATGTATCATTATTGTTAAAAACATAATGAAATAATCCTTGGGTTTATTTTTATTTGGCAAATGAAGCACAGAAGATATTAGAATCTCCTATGACAGTCAGAAAGCCATCCAGTTAATAATACTTTCTAATTATCACAGCTAGCTGCACTGTAATCACATCTACAAGGTTTAGTTGTATTTACAAAAATTAAACTGCAAGCCAAGTTGTGAAGTTCTGCCCTCTTATGAGTTGTCCAAAGACTATTAAACAAAGTAGAATTTAAAAACAGCATGAAGTTATAAATAGCCTGCTGTTTGGTATAACTTGTCAATCTGTTACCACTTATATATTTTCTCTAACAGCTCTCTAATTAGCACTCACTTTTGATACCACTGTTCCTAAAATGTTTATGTTGGAAGTTATAAATTACTGTCTAATTATACTGTTGAATTGTTCTTTGTTTTGCATAAAATATGAATAAAATCTCATTCACGCTATAAAAATATGTACTGTCATCACTTTTTCTATAATATGCCTAATAAAGTTAACTGGTTATGCACTAGGTATCAGTAATGAGCAATTTTAATTAAGTTTGTTAGTATAAGAATTCAAATTTATTTCCTTTTTAGTGAGTCTTTGAAAATATGAAATTTTCTTAGGTAAAATTTAAAAAATACAGCCATAGTAGATAGAAAACTTCGTGCTGGATTTAAAAAATTTTTTTAAATGTTTTCAAAACATGAAATACTTATATTGCTACAAAACCAGTCAAATAAACTCTGAAAATCAATACTGGGTGAGTTCAGAACAAGAAGAAAATCAGTATAGCCAAAAAAAAAAATCGGGACAACAGTATTGAAAGTTATTGCATGAAATAACTATTAAATTCTTACATTCTACAAATCTACCTATGAAAAATACAATTCAGCAAAAGCATTCATTCTGTTAATGAGAATTCATCTGAATTCTCCTGATGTCTATGCCAATATAAATTGCACATCATGTTTTCATTCCCACAAAAAAGGAAATTATATTAGGATTATACCTCACTCCACTGGTACATGGCAGGGTGGTGTGCACTTGATTTACTTTGAGCAGTAAAAATGAGAGTGATCACCTGCAATATTTATCTAAAGTGTATATGAATATTTAATGGTAAATGCTCGAATTTTCAGGTGACTACAAGATTATCCCACCCACATGGCAGAGCCTGGCAAGCTACCCGTGTCTTATTTGACATGCCAAATATCAGTAACAATTATAGACCTCATTCCCATGACCTGATGGAATGGTTTGAGGCTCTTTATGTTCCTGGAGCAGGCAGATGCCCTTGGGCTATCTCGCATGTGCCAGAACATATTGAGATGTTACTGATTCCCACTCAGTAATCGATGATCTACGGAAGTCAAGTGATCAAGTGATCAAGTGGTTTGCATTAATAGGAAATTATTTTACATTATATTTAGACTTGCTCTCTTTTCTGAAAACAAGGAAACACATGTACGGCAGAGCCTGGCAAGCTACCCGTGTCATATTTGATATGCCAGATACCAGTAACAATTATAGACCTCATTCCCATGACCTGATGGAATGTTTTGAGGCTCTTTATGTTCCTGGAGCAAGCAGGTGCCCTTGGGCTCTACTTGCATGAGACAGGTCATATGGAGATGTTACTGGTGCCCACTCGAGCAAATCGACAATGAACAGGAAGACAGCCAGTGATACAGTGATCAAATTCACAAATATATTATCGAACATTTCCAGAGACTAGCCACCTAGATTTCCTTATGACCTAGTCAGCTTGGTGAACTCTGATCATTGCCTCATCGAGCCTATGCAATATATCTCAAGCACACTCACTTTATACCATCCGTTCAATTTTCACAAATTTGTTTATGGTGGGGAAAGGGGAAAGTGTAAGTGCCAATGCATTTCCATAGGGGATCATTTAAATTTGTAAAATAATTAAAGCACAACACAGTTATACACGTCTTCAACATACAAAATTAGGATTCTGCTTATAAGCTGCTCTTCTTAATAAATAAGATATTGTCATCCTACATAAAATTTCAAACTTCTATCACTTGCTGGTAGTTTGTGTGGGAAACTTGAATTTTAAAACTAGTTCTATCTTACATTCCCAAGTTCTATACATAAGCCATAATTTAAACCAACTTCTTCTGAATCCATAAGCCATAAGTAAAAGCAATTTATCATAAAACCAAAATTACTGAGAAAGTAAGTGATTTATTTGACTACATTTTTGTTGTTGTAATAGCCTAATTTGGTATTCTGTCACAGTTGGGTCTCAATTATAGTGGAAATGAAGAGTTCTTTGCTGATAACAAAAGAGAGAGGCCGTTCTCTCTATGATTTCCCCCTCAAATAACTTTCAATACTTCATAATATAAGGTTGGGGGATGTTCCCCTTTAAAGTACTTCATGTTACTTCTAACATGTTCTTACTTATAAAATAGTTGCTTATAGAGGGAAGAAAGTTAGCCTGGCCAACAAAAATATATATGGGCTAAAATATTTTTGAATAAGGCAAGTTTGTATTAGCTTAAAGTGTTCATTAAATACTTGAACAGCCAATTTACCTCTCAGGAGGAAATAAACTTCCCTCTTTGCTTTCAACCGTTGAACAATGATCCTCTGCTATGTTCCAAACCTGTGTGAGGTATCCCAGGGAGCAATAGAGACAAAATTCCTAGCTTAATAGATCTCTGAGTTAAGCAGGAAAAGAAACTGCTAAGGGGATATTTATTATAAGGGAGTAATTGATGTGATCAGATCACAGGGGATCTGTAGGACAGCCTCCTCTATAGAGCTGAGTCAGGAAAGAATGATTTTCTTGGGAAGTGGTGATTAAGTTAAAATATTAACCTATAAGGTAGTTAGGTAAAGAGCAAGGAGAAAGAAAACATCTAAGAGGAGACAAATGCAATGTGCAGACAGAGAAACTGAAAAAAAAGTTGAAGGTTGAAGAGAGACCAAAGAGAAAAATGATGGAAGTAAGACTAAAGAGCAATAGTCATATATTTGACCAAATCCTAGAAACTTTAACATAATAACATAATAAGCAGTGAAGGAATTTAAGCAATAGTCACATGTTTGCATGTTGCTAAATATGCAAAGTTTCGCTGCAGTATAAAGGACAATAAGAGTGGATTGAGGATAGAGAAAACTGGTGAAGGAATTGGTGATGCACCATTGTATGCTGAATTAAAACACTAATAATTTTTTTCACAATTAAAAAAAAGGGGGGAGCAAGTCTTCCTCTACATGCAAAACAACCTAACTGTATAAATGGGCACAAATACTTTGGGCAAAAGTATTTTCCTGCCCTAGGGCAAGTCTATGGCAAAATGTGAACATAAACTCTCTGATCAACACTGAATGCCACTAATGTGTGCCTCCTCCCACAAGTCAGACCTCCAGTGGAAGTATTTTCCAAGCAGGTGGCTGCCAATTAATCTCTCCTTCCATATCCCATAAGATGCACATCTTGACCACTTATATTGAGCACTCACCAGGGCAACCTGGTGACCCCATCCACATAAGGCAATAGTCCATTAGGCCCTACCCTGTTGCAGGACTCCTAAGGGCCGCTGCATCTGCTCTGAATTGCCGCCTGCAAATCACTTCGTAGATAAGGGGGTAGTCTAAATGTGGCACCACCACACGTGGTGGCCGCCATCTTGGCCTACACGTGGCTGGGGTTGTAGCCTGGAATCCTAAGCACCAGGCTTTTCCTTTTGCTGATTTGTATGCCTGAACCTGTGATAAGTGAAGCCTTTTAAAACTGCATCAGATTCCTGAGTTTTCATCCATTCCTTGCCGGCTTCGGAGGTAGAAGGGAACTTCGCCTCCCGGCACTGTCAGGGACCCCGACGGCGTGCCCTGACACTACCCCAATCAACATTCCACAAAAATGCCACAAAAGTAGTAGTGAGCACAAGTAACAGTACAACCCTAACCAAAACTCAGCTCTAAGTTTAGGCGAACAAATGTATTACATAAGTTAGTGTAAGAGGCACTGCAAAATCATACAGAAACACTAAGTCCAGAAGGAAATGTCCTCAATGGGAAAAGAAGATACCACCCCAACTGAGTTCCCATTGTCATTTCTGGTAGTGATATGGGGATGCTGATAGTGTATTAGAAAGAATCACCTCCAGATTACTATAGGTGCTAGAAAGAAGCACCATGGAGCTGGGCCAAGAGGAGTGGACAAAGATAGGTTTCCTGAAGACTCAATAAGAAAAAAACACCTTATAATCTCTCTGATAAAGGAGTCAGAGAAGAAATGATGAGAATGTTTAAGAAGTCCAAATAAACAGTGGAGTGTGTCCACTAAAACACAGGAGGATATGGGAGCAGAAATAAGAAAACTACAAGCAGAAATGTCATTAATAAAAAATGTTAGTAGACAAAATGAAAAACTCAATGGATGCACTCAACAATAGAGTGACAGCAGTTGAATACAGAATCAGTGAGCTTGAAGATCAGATGCAGAAAACCTCCAGGCAACAGAAGAAAATGGAAAAAAGACCTCAGAGCTGAGAAGAGAGATATAAGATGGGGATAAGAGGGACAACATAAGAATCATCAGAGTTCCAGAGGGACAAAAAAGCAACTCCAATGAGGAAGTAACAAAGACATTATTGCTGAAAAGTTCCTAGATCTGGAGAATGCAGAAACCCTGATCCAGAAAACCCAAAATGTGCCATCTCAAAAAGAACAAAATAAAAAAGACTCCAAGCCATATCTTAATCAGAATGATGAAAATCATTGATAGAGCTATAATACTGAAAGTAGCAAGATTAAAGTAATTACATATAGGTCTGCTGCATATCCCTTTGATATACACTATCGAATAACACCTTTTAGGTCAAGGTAAATGGTGGAATATAGTAAAAAAAACTTAATAAAATAATCACCTCACAAAGACTATTTTACCCACCCAGACTCCCATTCATATTTGAAGAAATGATATAGAACTTCATATGTAAGCAACAACTCAGGAACTTCAATAGACATGAAACCAATTTTGAAAGAACTGAAGGAATTACTATCACTTCACTTGTATCACTTGTCTTTCCGTTGATCATTGATTTGCTTGAGCGGGCACCAGCAACATCTCCATATGTCCTGTCACATGCTACTGTAGCCCTATCACATACTAGTATAGAGAAGGAATTACTATAAGCCAAGACAAATCCCAGAAATGCATTAAACATCTTCTTTCTACCGAAACACATTAAACATTTTCTTTCTACTGAAAGAAAGTACAAAATCCCATGACAATAACCACACTCAGTGTCAACTGTCTAAACACACTAATTAAGAGACACAGAGTGGCAAAATGGATTTAAGAATTTAATTCAATGTTCTGTTGTCTACAAGAAACACATTTGATAACTTGAAACGAACACAGACTCAAAATCAAAGGCTGGAAAACATTCCTTTAATTAAAGCAAACAACTTCATCAAAACCAACAACATAGATTTCAGGTCAAAAAATGTTATAAGAAGCAATGAAGGTCATATCATAACAATTGAGGGATATGTACATCAGGGAGTAATTATACTCCCAAACACAAGCTACCAGAACTGGTGGAACACAGCAAAATGGTGTTAAAAGGAAAGTTTATAGCTCCACAAGTGTTTATCAGGAAGGAAGAAATAGCTCACATAAATAGTCACAGCGTAAAATCTTGGAAAATAAACAGAAAAATGAGCCCAATCCATACAGGAGGAAATAAAATTAATACAATTTAGAGCAGAATTTAATGAGATAGAATCCCCAAAAAACAATACGAAAGATCAATGAAGCTAGGAACTGGTTCTTCAAAAAATAAATAAGATCAATAAACCACTAGCCAGACTCACAAGAGAGAGCAAACCCTAAAAGATCCAAATCATAAATGAAAGGGGGATATCACATCTGACATCATAGAAATTCAAAGGAACATCAGAGATTACTTTGAGAATCGTTATGCCACAAAGCAAGATAATCTAGAAGAGAGGGATATATTTCTGGATTCCTATAACCTCTAACGGTTGAACCAAGAAGACTTAGAATACCTGAGCAATATTGAGGAAATTGAATTGATAATCAAAAAATTGTCCTAAAAACAAAAACCCAGACTCCCACAAAAAATGTTTGAATTCTTCCAAACCTATATAAAGAGGAACTACTGCCAATCTTTTTTTAAGGTCTTCCAGGAAACTGAGAAACAGAAACACACCCAAACAGTTTCTATGAAACAAATATCTCTTTGTTTGAAAGTAGGTAAAGGAACAAACACGATAATCTCTAATATCTATATTGCAAACCATAATACCCAGAAAGAGAAAGAGAGAGAGACAGAGAGAGAGAGCATAAGAGAGAGAGAGAAAGAGATGAAGAGAAATAGATGCAGAGAAAGCATTTAGCAAGAGTCAGCAAACTTTCATAAAAACTGTTAACAGAATGGGAGTTGAAGGAACTTTTCTCAATATATCTAAGTCATTTACCACAAACCCATAGCAATCATTATTCTCAATGGAGAAAAACTTCCCTCGAAGTTCAGATACAATAAAACGTAACTTCGCTCTTGCCACTCCTGTTTAATATTGTAGTGGAAGTACTTGCCATAACAGTTAGGTAAGAAAAAAAATGTGAAAAGCATAGCAATAGGAAAGGGAGAAGTTAAGTTTTCAATATTTGTAGATAGCATGATTCTACAGTTAGAAAATCCTAAAAACCCTACATAAAAGCTCCTAGAAACAATTGATTTATGTAGTAAAGTAGCAGGTCACAGAATCAATAGCCAAAGGTCCATGGCTTTCCAATATACAAACAATTAAAGAGAAGAAAGATATATTAGAAAAACAATCTGTTCACATTTGAGTTTCAGGAAATCAGGTACCTCAAAATCAGTTTAACTAAGAGGTGAATGACCTATACAAAGAAAAACCGCAAAGCATTGAACACAGGCAAAAAGATACACATGATAACCTCTAAATGTATGCATTGCAATCCAAAATGTGTAAGAGAAGGAAAAGAGAAAGAGAAAGAGAGAAAAGAGATAAAGAACCTGCCATAGAGACAGGCTATGGGAGTGGGTAGGGAATCAGGGACATTGGTGGTGGGAAATGGGCACTGGTTGAAGGATGGTTCTGGAACACTGTATGACTGAAACCCAAACATGAACATCTTTGTAATTGTATATCTCACGGTGGTATAATAAAACATTAAAAAAAATAAGAAAAAAGCACTGCATCAAGAAATAAAAGGACACAAAGAAATGGAAACACATCCTCTGCTCATGGATGGGGATGAATAACGTCGTCAAAATTGCAATACTCCCCAAAGCATTATACAGATTCAATTCAGTCAGTAAAAAGATACCCAGGACATTTTTCAAAGAAATTGATCAAACACTCCTCAAATTCATATGTAACAATAAGCCCCCACTCGTAGCTAAAGCAATGCTTGATAAAAAGAAGATGGAAGGTATCACTTTTTCAATTTTCAAAATGCACTACTAAGCAGTAGTAATTAACGAACGCATCATGGTATTGATCGTTAAAATATTTTAATCAAGTATGATATTGCACCTTTTGTTCCTCATGCACTTTATTAATAATAACTCTGCATATATGTGCTTTTAGGTCACAACTGATGGTGCTAAGAGCTTTCTTATGGCTCTGTGCTCAGGGGATCACTCCTGGCAGCGTTCAGGGGATCATTTGGAATATCAGGTATTGAGCTGGGTTTGGCCGTGTGCAAAGCAAGCAAGTACCTGTGTCCCTTAACCACTCTGCTATTGAATAAAAAGATTAGTCTTAGGAAGCAGTGCTTGCCCTGTACTAGTCTAACCCTGGTTTGATCTTCAGAACTACATGTGGTCCCCTGAGCAGTGTTCACTGTCAGATCTGGCCCCAGAGGAGAAATAAAATAAACCACTGTATTATCTACCTACCCTCTTAAAAATAGTAGAAGAGGATATTTGGAAACATGAAATGTTAGTTCTCACAGTGATTGTCATGCATTGAGGCTTTAAGAGTCCCAGTGATATTAAATAACCCCCAGTACATAGGACAATCCTGCAGAAAAAATAACTGTACCCAAAACTCTGGTCATCCTTGAGAATTTCATGGGGGGGGTCCTGGTAACAATATAGAGCAAGAGTGAGGTGTGGGCAAATGACATTATTAGAATGTCATTAGAGTCACCCTGATGGGGGAGGGAGGAATTATGCAAAATTAGGATTGGGACCCCTGAGATTATAGTTAGTGGGAAAAATAAGTAAATATGTGAAAACACTGTAAATTAAACACACAGTGTTTCCTGCAAAGTGAGACATATTCCCAGAATCCTTCACGCCATTCCTGATAACCATAAAAATTCTTCCCAGCAACTGAGGAAAACCTATTTGGAAATTACCAAAATAAGAGAGGGAGAAAAAGTTACAAGGAAAGAAATGAGAAATAATTCTGATAAAGGAAACGTTAGGTATGCTTGTTCTAAATTACAATATTTGTTCAGATCTTAGAAAAAACAGTAGTTCCTCACTCTTTTTAGAAGATTCCTTCTGGAAATGACCAAATTGTTCCCTCTCTTCTAAAACCCACCCCTACCAAAAGCATCACAGATGCAAAGTGAGTGTTCTTCACAACTTTTAACCCCTAAAGACTTGTCTATCACTTAGAAAATTAGCTGCCATTATTAATTAAGTTAATTTTGCATAATAGTCATTTGAAACGTGAACATGTTATTAATGATGAGAGCAACATATGGAGGAGATATCTGCTCTTTTGAAAGAGGGTGGCCAAGTCCTTGAGCTCCTCATACAAATTCTCAGGTACCTCTCTCAGGAAAGAAAAGGCCACATAATTTCAAATATTTAGGAGAGGTTTAGTACTTCAGTAATGTCCTCAGCCAGGATTATTAGCTATAAATTTATTACTCTATAGAACAAAGTTAGCATTAATCTAAGTTAGCATTAATTTACTTTAGACAGACGGTGAAAATAATCCCATTCAGAATCAGAATCACTCATTGATTTTTAATCTGTCTCTCAATCAATCCCAACCAAATCCCTTGTACCTTACAAAGTTTCCAGATGAGCTTAGACTGATGACAATTAGAGTTTTCCCTTTAAGGAGTAAACAAAACAGTACCAGGTAGGTAGGAAAATTATAGAAGTACATAAGAATGAATTTGTTTGATATGTAGTATTTATTAGTATAGTTTCAAATTCAGCTTGTTACAGTATGTATACCCCACAATCATTTCAGGAGTATTTTACCCTCTTTCCCAGGCAATGTGACCTTGTAATGCACAATTATTAGTATCAGTACTCATAAAGACATAAAGCAAAGTGTTTAAGCAAGCCTATCTAAAGTCAAGATATTGATATTAGATTACAAGGGCAGCTTTAAATGAAGAAAGTAAACCAGGTTCTCTCTATAGTTCCTATAATTTTAAAATTAAACTAAAATTTTATATTTTCTCTCAATTCATCTCTATATTAAATTACCTAAGAGGGTATGCTCAACATAGAGAAGATTTTCTTGTAATATTTCTCATGTGTCTCAACACCAAAACTCTCCCTAATTGTGTTCAGTCAATCACAGTAGAAAATGGAGAATTTTGCATTGAAGAGTCAGTATTTTAATGATTATTTGACTAGTGGGACAGAAAAGAATATGCCAGAACATATCTCTGAACCTGAACCAAAAGATAGTAGCCCCAGAACTTGAGTTGGCACCAAGATCCCATATGCCACACACTGACACCTAACCAAGCATCGACTGAAGTAAAATAGAAATAGAGCAGGGTGAAGGGTCAAATTCTTATATATTTGTCCATAGCAATATCAAATTTCTGACTAACATTATATCTGAAATTGAACTTTACCAACTCAGATTATCCATAGCACTAGGAAAACTATTGCAAAGTTACATTAATAACTTTTTCATTCAAGAACATGATTTTGTCAAAAAGTAATATATCTTGCTGACTGATCAACAGAAGTTGAGCTCTGTTTTGTACTGAGTAATAACAATGATATAAGCAACTTTCCTCCTTTTCCCCTTAATTATTGACTTAGATGTATTACCAGACACATTGTAAGTCATCTCTGTCATTGTACAGCATGCAATCTTGGGAAAGAGGTTGTGTTGGTCTGGGATGCCTTTGAAGAAGGTCTTAAGACAGGAGTTCAGTGCCAGTGGTTTAATTGGGAGGTGGAGGGGAAAGACAGAAAAATGGGGAAATAACATGAACAAAGAAAGGCAACCAACAGAAATAGTGCTATCAAGCCATGTACAACAACAGACAGTGGAATCTTAAACTTATGGAGGCTTAAAATCCATGGCAATGTTGGATAGCCGTACTTAGATTATAAAAATTTAAAAATTGAGAAGGCTGAGAAAATGTGTAGAATGCATGCTGCAAGATTATTCTTCCCAAGAGGCAAATGAGTTGGAGGTTGGAGACTACTGCCAGAAACTTCTGGACCAATATTTTCTAAGAAAATTCTGTTCCAAGATACAGAAATTGGCTGAGCCTCCTAACATGATAGAAACTGAAGTTAATGGGTCAGGCATTGGTAATGTCTTCTATAGAGAAACAGATATGAGACAAATAAATTCAATTAACAATGATTATAGCCAGATTTTGAAGGAGAGAAATAGCAGGTATTTGTTCTGGTAAGATTTATTTGAATATAACTTCACACATATAGCTTATTGTATCCTTTAAAACTCCTTAAGGGGTGGAGCAATAGCACAGCAGGTAGGGTGTTTGCCCTGCATACAGCCTACAGAGTTCAACCCTCAGCATCCCACGTGGTCCCCTGAGCACTGCCAGGAGTAACTCCTGAGTGCAGAGCTAGGATTAACCCGTGAGCATTGCCGAGTTTGACCCAAAAAGCCAAAAAAAAAAAAAAAAAACCCTAAAATAAAATAAACAAAATAAAATAAAATAAAACTCCTTAAGATGAAATCACTTGCCACTCTCAGAGTCAGACTCAAAAAAATTGAATACAGGGGTCCTAAGCAGGAAACTGGCACTTGGTCTTCCATTTTGCTTTTTCTGTATTTCATGTTTTCTTGCAAATATAAAAAGTGGTGAAACATGTCAGGGAGGCGCCGCCAGGGTCCCCAACAGTCCGGGAAGCAAGTTCCTTCTACCTCCGATGTTGGCGGGGAATGGATGAAGACTCAGGAATTCGATGCAGTTTTAAAAGGATTTACTTATCACAGGTTCAGGCATACAAATCGGCAATAGGAAAAACCCGGTGCTTAGGATTCCTGGCTAGAACCCCAGCCACATGTAGGCCAAGATAGTGGCCACCACATGTAAAGGCCCTGTAGAGAGGAGACAAAGACAAGACTCCCAAGAAGGGTGAGAGCTCACAAAGAGAGAGCCCAGAAAGAGAAAGAGCCAGCAAGAGAGGAAGCAGGCTAGTTTTATACCCCTGCAACTCAGACCTCCCACTTTTATGGGAAGCAGGGAGGGTCAAATGCCCTTAGGTAATTTCTCCCAGCACCTCACTTAGGCCCTATTATATGCTAATGTTTTGAGCCAAGATCTGCCTGGAAATGCCTTTATAGGCTAGGGAAGGGGGTTTCTGAGATGGCATGTCTCTGTACCAAAGACTAATACTAATGCCAATTAAATATTTCTCCAAGCCTTCACAAGAGTCTCATCTACTTCACGGTAGTTTTGTATTTTAGTTGTCTTTGAGTTATCAGGGAGCCATACTTGCTTGCTTGGAGGCAAGCAACATTTCTCTCTGGTCTAATTACTTAGAGATCCAACGTGGCCAGGCAAATATGCTGGTAAGATCTAACTAGTCCCACGATGATTGTGGTCTAGTCCCACGATGATTGTGGTAGCATGAGAGAATATTTATACCAGCCAGTACAGAATACATGGTCAGATAAACTGCCACATTTAAACTACCCCCCTATCAAAAAATTAAAAAAAAACACATTTAGCGGAGTGATAGCCCAGCGGGTAGGGTGTTTGCCTTGCACGCAGCTGGCCTGGGTTCAATTCCCGGCATCCCATATGGTCCCCGAGCACCACCAGGATTAATTCCTGAGTGCAGAGCCAGGAGAAACCCCTGAGCATCGCGGGTGTGACCCAAAAAAAGTAAAAAAAAAAAAATAATCTACCCCCTATCTATGAAATGACCTGCAGGAGGCAATCCAGGGCAGATGCAGAGGCTTAGGCTTTTAGGTGTCCTGAAACAGAAACAGAGTTTAACAATGTAGGTACTTTCTTAGGAAGTCTTTATTCAATCATGTATTCCTGTAACTGTATTTTTTTGTCTCTTTGAGGGCCATACTTGTCAATGATCAGTGCTTACTCCTGCCTCTATTCTTAAAGATCACTATTAGCAGTCCTCAGGGGATTTTATTTTATTTTATTTTTGCTTTTTTTTGGGTCACACCCAGCGATGCTCAGGGGTTACTCCTGACTCTGCACTCAGGAATTACTCCTGGAGGTGCTCGGGGGACCATATGGGATGCCGGGATCTAACCTGGGCCCGCACAGGCCGGCCTCATGCAAGGTAAACCATGCAGGGGATTGAACTGGAATCAGCAGATACAACACAAATGCCTCAACCATTGTACTATCTCGTTCCCTCCTCAAACTTTAATTTCAGCTAGTTTATTGGAAAAGATATAAAGATGACAGAATACCTCCAAGAGACACATCATAATCCTTTTCCCTTTTAGTTTTTCTTGAACTCTTAGAGTACATTTCTAATTGCCATATGTCTAGGAAGCTGATAATATCTGGCCACTCTGTCGAGGGTTGATGGTTTTTGTTTTATGAACCAAACACAAATTTTATGGCTGATTATGCACTGAGTTTCAATATTGTTATTATATAACCATCTGCAACAATAATAGTAATAATGACCCAAAATTTTATAGTGCCAAAGAGTTAAGACCAAATGGAATGTCCTGTTTTATAGGGAGAATAAATTCCTCTATTACCTGAACACCTCAGGAGAGTGAAACCATGAGTTTACATTTTGTCCTGAACTGAATGGCTTAATGGATATAAAGGAGATACTTCTGTATATTTTTTCCTGAAAACATAACAATTAATTAAAAAGTTAAATTAACCGAAAAAGTTAATTAGTGATTTAATCCCTGGGAAGGATATCCTGAAGAGGACCAAGGGCATCCAAGCCTGTTTGTCTTTGAAAAGATACCAACTTTGTTGTTTTAATCCTATATTGCTTGTAAATCAGCAGGCATTCATTGAATGTTTAAGTTTTCCCCAATACTTTTTACCCAAGACAGTACTGAAGCCTTTAAACACCAGGTGGTTCTGTGGAAGGGGTGTGGTAGGGGCATGTGATATTTGGAATCAAACCCAAGGCCTCACACATTGCAGCTCCTGTGCTCTGTCACTTGATCCATGTGTCGGGGTAGGTCAGATGCCCTTAATGTGCAATGACTTTGTAGGGGAAAATTGGAATAATTTTGAAGAAGCTGGATTTTATTTATAGGCATGGTTTAAAAAAATAGTGTCTGGATCTGGAGAAGACCAAAGTTTAATTCTGTTACCAATATCCACTTCAAAAGATGACTTTCCCCATTAATCCTTGATAAACTCATCCATGAAACATGATTGTAAGATAAGGTGATCTTTGAACTCACTAAATGTTTTAACTTAATCTATTCTCCTTCCCATCATCTCCGTTTTTCTTCCCTTTTTTTCCAGCACCCCATCCTCTGAATATCTACTATAAACATACCTGAGGTACTTTGTCCTAGAAATAAAATGATAGATCCCTCTTTTTCTATCTGATAATTTTCTTAGCTTTTGCTTTGAACCTCTTTTGGTGGTATATATCACTGAAGCAGAGTAATTTTCCTGAAAAAAAGCAAAATTTTGTATTTTATTTTCATATTTATCTGGCTGCTCGTTACTTTTGTTTAGTCCAGGACATTAGTGTTTAGTGGAATTACTGCAGTGAAGTTGCTTAATACTATTTTACTTTGTAGCTTCTGGTAGTGTTGAAGTTTGCCTCTAGTCCTTATTTTTTCTTTTTTCTCTTCCCTTGTATATATGCCTTTTGTGTAGTCTGAGTTCCATTTGTCTCTTGTTTGCTTTTGTTCTGAGGTTGACCTTGTATTTTAATTTTATAACATTTTATTTTATTCTTTTAATTCATTTATATTAAAACACTGATATTTACAAAGTTGTTCATAATACAGTTGTTTCAGGCATTTATATTCAAACACCACCTGTGTGACCTTCCCTCAAAATGTCTCCAGTGTCCCTACCAACCCAGCAAGCTCCCTTTGACACTTACCAAATTTACCTTTATTGCTTTCTCCAACAAAGCGTAAAGAAACGGGGAATAGAATGATCAGAAAATAAATCAGTAAGAGTCAATTTGTGGTTACTATATGATTTCAATCTATGTAAATGAAGATAGAAAAACCAGTTTAAACAATATAATAAAATGCCTAGTCTCATTTACATAAGTTTTCAACTCTGTAATCTAAAGCATATAGCATTAAATTTTATTTTATACTTGGATCTCACTATGGTAATAATCATGCCTTACCTGTCATTAATAATCTTTTTAAATTCTGTGCTAATATATTTTGGAGTTTATATGAAATAGGAAAGACCTACATGTATAAAATTTCCCTCCTGTACTTTATATAAACACCATACTTTACAAAGTTGCTCATGATGATTTGTTACAGACATTAATAATCCAACACCAATTTCACCACCCTGTCACCTACCCTCCACATTTGTCTCCAATTTTCCAACCTCAATCCAGCAATAAATATCCATAATTTATCGCATATGCTTGTTATCAATAAATTGCTAATGGATGATAAAAATATTATTTTCTTATAAAAAAAGTGGAGACAATAAGTCCTTGTATGAGCGATTATCAATATGCTGTTACAAGTTACACCTTCAGTTGTTAATTATTTTGTTAGTCAAAATTGGTTTTGTTTTCTTCTACATTCCATTCTATGCAATCTGGTGTGCTACTACTGCATTATCAGTGTTGTAGAATTTGGAGATGTTGCTTCACGAAGTCCAGAAATTTTGAGTGGGTTGTACAGCTGGAGTAAAAGTTTTTTTTTTTTTTTTTTTTTTTTTTGGGTCACACCCAGTAATGCTCAGGGGTTTCTCCTGACTCTGCACTCAGGAATTACTCCTGGCGGTGCTCTGGGGACCATATGGGATGCTGGGGATTGAACCCAGGCTGGCATGGGCCAGCCACGTGCAAGGCAAATGCCCTACCTGCTGGGCTATTGCTCCGACCCCTGGAGTAAAAGTTTTAACTGGACTGTGACTTTGGGGTGTGGACATGACCACTGGGGCTTCCAAAAGTAGTTGTTCTCTTTCAAGATTCATTTATAAGTCTCTGGAGTGAGGACAGTAAGTGAACTTCCATGGTGCCAGGGATTGTTTGTGGGTGTGACTGCTAGGGCCTCCAGAAGCACAGGGAGGTACCCTATCCCAGCTGTAAGAAAGCCTGGAAACTTCAGTCACAGAAAGCCACATAGCTTAGTGGAGGCAAGTTAATTTCTTGGTAAAATTGTTTCTGGAGACAATAGAGTCTAGTCAGAGGCATGGTATATAGTCTATTTTAAATGAAGGCAATTTTGTCTTAAGTTTATTCTAAAACCTATTGCTCAACATTTTTCTAATTTTTGGTGGGGTTTCTTCTTTTTATAAAAGCATCTTTAATATTTTTTGTACAGTGTTAAGTGAAAACGTTAAGCAGTAATGAAGTCCAGTTACTTATTAGTTTGAATTTTTATTTTGCTTTCATTTCTAAGTGTACTACCTAAGTAGGGTAATCTTGGTTAGAGGCCTTCACCATTAAACATATTGACTATAGCATTCCATTTCTGTTGCCTTTTGGCTTGTAGAATTTCTGTGAGGAAATCTTAAGATAGTCTTATGGATGCTCCCTTACTTGTTTTTTTTCCTTTCCTCTTGATGTTTTTAAGTTTTTCACTTTTATCTTTGAGTTTTGTCATTTTAATGAATATGTTTATGGAATGTGCTTTTTTGAATTTTGGGGGTTTTATTTGCTTTCGGGTCACACCCAGTAATGATCAGCATTTATTCCTGGTTCTGCACTCAGGACTTAATCCTGGCGGTGCTAGGGGACCACGTGGGATGCTGGGGATCAAACACTGGCCAGCTGCATGCAAGGCAAATGCCCTGCCCTGTATTATTCAGCCCTATTTGAGTTTATTTTATATGGAATTTTACCTTCCAAGATATTAATGACTATTTACTTCCCTCAGCTTTTTTTTTTCTTTTATATAATATTCTTGTACCTTTCTTCTCTTTCTGGACTCTTTATGATCTTGTTTTCCCTCATGGTGTTGCCACAAAAATCTCTTCATTTTTAGAATTTTTTTGCTGCATGTTTTTCAAACTTTATTTAAACATCAAGGTTTACAAAGTTCTCATTATATGGTGATTTCATATGTTCCAGCACCAATCTGACCACCAGTGTAACCTTCCCTCCACCTTTGTCAGCAATATCCCTCCCCAACTCAAGCCTTAGCAGACACAAAATTGTTTATTTTATCACTTGATCACTTGATCACTTGACGTCCCATTATTCATCGATTTGCTTGAGCGGGCACCAGTAACGTTTCCATTGGACCCTATCACGTGCCAGTGTAGCCCAATGGCATCTGCTAGCTTCAGGAATACGAGGAGCCTCAAATTGTTATTTCAGGGTCTTGACGAAGATGTCTGACCATCTTGTAGGTGGGTGGCCACGTGATCTTTTGATGTCCTGTGGGATCCAGGCAGTAACGGCTCTAGTCCAGCGGTCGTCTCCAAATCGCATTACATGTCCAGCCCATCTGATTTTCGATGCCTTGGCAAACAAGACAGCATCCCTGACTCTGGATTGTCGACAGAGGTTGGAACTCCAGATTCCTTCTCTCACATGAGTGAGGCGTGATATTCCAAGTATAGCTCTTTCGATTCCTCTCTGGGAGACCCAGAATAGCATTCTCATCCTGCTTTCGTAGGGCCCAGGTCTCTGAGGCATATGTTAATGCTGGAGAACATTCTCCCTGTTTATTTTATATTACTTATTTATTTTTATTACAATAAAATGGTAAATAAAATTATAAAAAAAAGTCAGTAAGAGAAAATTTGGAAAGTTATTTTAACTTATAATAGTGATATTAAAGTCATTGAGCTTGAATGATTTAAAGCTAAGCTGTTTGTTGCTAGTTGAGCCTTATGTGCAATTGCTTTCACTTATTGAGTTGCTGGGCTTCTATGCTACTTTTTCAGTCTTCTCCTACTGGTTTGTCAGTATTATAGAATTTGGAGATGTCACATAGTTGTGTGTATGCCACATGCTCTAGCATCTGTAGAACTGGGATGACTCTTGGTCCACCCCTCTCTTGAAGAAGTTCCAAGGTTTTCAGCTTGAAGACTGGTGTACCTGTCAATTTCATCAACTTGGTGTCTCTTTTGAGATTAATTGTGAAACTGCTCTATTTATATGGCAGAGGTTGTGGTATGTGGCTGTGCATGTTGGGACTTCTTACAATATGGGAGTGACAGGAGAAAGCTGCCTTCCCTGCTTTGAGAAGGTCCCAGCATTTTCAGTGAAAAGAAAATGACGAGTGTACCTGAAATTTTCACTGATTTGTTATCTTTTTCAAGTTTGGATTTTTTTTTCTGATGGTTTCCTCTAATTCAAATTTATAGGGCTGGACCTGAAAAGAGAATATATTCTGACTGACATGGGCTTGCAAGGGAGAACAATAGTGATAGGGGAGCTTTGCTAGCAAGATAAGCCTTGGGGTATCTATGATTGTGTGAGTGTAACTTGCTAATTTATGTGTGGACTGGGAGAGGCCAGGTCTGTTTGTCTATAAAACTTAAAGTTATCTTGATAAATGATTATATACTCCTAGCTAGCTTAGTTATTTATTGTTGGTGTGTCTTCGCAGTCTATTTCGGTGGAGAGTAAGCCCCAATAAACACCAACAAAAATGTTTCCATCTAATGGAAAGTGAAATTATAAAAAAATAGGTCAATAAGAGAAAATTTAGAAAGTTGTTTTATCTCATAATAGTGATATTAAAGTCATTGAGCTTTAATGATTTAATAACATTCACTAAGCTGTTGCTAGTTGAGCCATTAGATTGAAACATTTTAGAAAACTTTGTATGTCTTTAAAGTCCTGTATTATTATCAAGGGATTGTTGATATAAATGTGTACAGCATTATTACACATTGGGAAGGATTGCTGTTAGGCCACTAAATTATGCAAATAGCCATCTATTCATACTTTCCTTTATCCTTTTTCTGAAAAAACCTCTTCTTAGCAAAAAAAAAAGTATGGTGGACAAAAGGAAGCTTTCTCTCATAAAAAGAAATAAGCATGTTGTTCAAAGCATGGAACAAAGTGTATAACATCCAAAGGTCTTGGCAAAATATTCTTAATATATTTGTTATGAATTTCCTTGAGTTAAATCTTTAAAGAAGTTCTAATGAGAGTCCAAAACCTAGAAACCAAGTTAGTATTCTCTTCATTGTGCCATCTATCTGTTCTGCTTACAAGTCAATCTCTCTGCCAAGTGAATCATTACACTGATGGTTAGGAAGTGAACTTAGCATGCTGTATTAAAAACTTACTCCTAGTATCATTAAGACTGATCTTATTCCCTGGAGATGCAAACACTGAAACTAAATTTATTGCATTTTCAGATTACCTCACTCAAGTTTCTTTTTTTGGTATAGAAAAATAACCAGAATTAGTTCTTTGTGGTTCTTTTCTTTCTTTCTTTCTTTCTTTCTTTCTTTCTTTCTTTCTTTCTTTCTTTCTTTCTTTCTTTCTTTCTTTCTTTCTTTCTTTCTTTTCTTTCTTTCTTTCTTTCTTTCTTTCTTTCTTTCTTTCTTTCTTTCTTTCTTTCTTTCTTTCTTTCTTTTTCTTTCTTTCTTTCTTTCTTTCTTTCTTTCTTTCTTTCTTTCTTTCTTTCTTTCTTTCTTTCTTTCTTTCTTTCTTTTCTTTCTTTCTTTCTTCTTTTCTCTTTCTTTCTTTCTTCTTTCTTTTTTTTCTTTTCTTTTTTTTTTTTGGTGTTTGGATAACCCCAGCAGTGCTCATGGATTACTCCTCTATCTGTGCTTAGAAATCATTCCTGGAGAGACTCAAGGGATCATATGGGTATTCAAAAGTACCTGCTGCAGAGGCAGACTAGTGGGAGTGTGTGTGGGGGGGGCGGGGGGGGGCGAGGGGGGGAAGCTGTGGATATTGGTGGGTGGAAATGTACACTGGTGAAAGGAAAGGTATTGGGACATTGTATGACTGAGAGCCAACCATTAACAACTTTGTTATTTTGTATCTCACAGTGATTCAATAATAAATAAATAAAATCAAATATCGCACTAGCTTCCACTACTGACCTCTGCCATATTAACCGGCCCAGTGCCTCATCTCCCCAATCTCTGCCCTCTTCCTCACCTTTCCAGGTGAGATTAATCTCCCAACCACAGTACCAGACTCTATCAGAATGACAGCAGCTTCTCCTCCCTCTTGCCTAGGTTCCAGTGGCTGCCACTCAAAACCTCCTACACATCAGTGGATCTAGCACCACATCTTTGCCATCTCTCCTCATCATTTCACACTTTTCATAGTCTCACTTCCTGATACTAGGTGAAGATGGGACAGGGAAGGAAAAGAGCATCTCCCAGCCTAATCTCTCAGAGTTTCCCAGGGGGTTAAATACAAAGATTCATCCTCAGCACAAAGGAGCACCACGAACTCAATAGGGAAGACACCACATTGAAAGAGCAGAAAGCAATAGCACAGAAAACTAAACTCACACCAAAAACCTCTTTAAATCCTCAGAAAATGACCTTAGTGACATTGTGACGAGGATTTTTAGTGAGCCAGTGAAAGGAAAGCACAAGTAATCAGCAAAGCACAAGAAAATATGAAAGCTGAAATGAGAAAATGACGGTCATAAATGACATAAACAGAGTCTGGTAGTGACATAAATGCTCAGTAGAAGATCTGAGAAGCAGACTAATAGCAGCTGAGGAAAAGACTGAAGACCTTCAATATGAGAGTGGAAACTTTTAGATAACAATGGGGAAATTTAGGGGAAAAAATAAAAAGCACACCAGAGAATTACGAATCTACTTTTTTGCTGGTTGTATACTTGACCTCCACCAGCTAAAGAGTAGGGTTCCCTGGAGGGAGAAGAGGCATATGTGGAGTAGAGAATGCAGAGGTGGTAGCATCAAGAAGGAAACCTACTGCTTCCCTCTTTACCAACTTCAGTCACTTGGGGAAGTGCCTGGGAAACTCAGGACTGATGAGTTATTCAGTGGGCACCCGCATGAATCAGACACTCACATTCAGCCAGTCCCATGAGGCAGCCATCAAGTAGCACCTGAAGTCCACTTGTTCTGTGCAGTATGGGAAATGAGTTCTGCCACCTAATTTCTTGGGGAGCCATAGACTCAGGCTGGAGCAAGCAAGTGCTCTTTTCAGGAAAGAGAAGTCAGTCCTAGATCTTACCAGGACATTTTGTGCCTGTCGCCTTTCTTTCACAGAAAAGAATGTTAGGAAGAGATAAATACTGAAGTAAACATATTTACTGGGTAATAAAAGGAGGGAAGAAGGATGACACACACTCAAGAGAGAACACGGGTTTCTCTAGTATGGAAAAAGCAAAGTACACATCTCACAGTGACTCAATTTAAAAAAAAGAAAGGAAAATCCTATATATTACTTTATTTTCTTTACTTTTCCTAAATTTCACATTTGTGGGAATGGAGATAGTGTTCAATGGGTAGGACGGTTGCTCTAGGTTGACCCAGGTTTGATTCCTGACATTCTATATGTTTCCCTGTGCTCTGTAAGGAGTGATTCTGAGCACAGATCCAGAATTAAAGCCTGAGCTATTGGGGATAGCGGCCACACTAAAAATCAATAAATTGTTTATTTTAAAGGTTGAACTTACATTTCATGTAATTTTAATGTATCAGCACAGAAATATTCATAATATTAACTTTTAATGCATATACCTCTAAAACTAGATTTTGAAAATAATTTTAGTTCATCATTTTATGATTGGTTTGCAAGTTTGTAGATTTTCAGGATACAAGCTCTATTGAACTCTATTTATATGAGTGTAGGTGTCACCGCCTCCACAATAAAAAAAAGTGGGGAAGGCAGCCAGAGAGTGCTTGTGTAGCATGCAGCTGACCCAAATTAGATCCCCTGCATACCTTATGATCCCCAAACAATACCAGAAGTGATTCCTCAGCTCAGAACCAGTAGTTAAGCTCTGAGAACCACCAGTGTGGGTCAAAACAAACAGAATCTCTTCCAATATATGGAATTAGAAAGAAACAGTGAAGGAATAAAATGAAAAAATCATCACAACTGAATATTTTATTTATATCCTTATCTCTAGCCCATTATTTGCATTTACATAGGCAAATAATAGACTAGAAAGATTAGAGAATAAAAAGACAATCTCATCTAAAAAGTGTCCCAAAATATCAAATACATAGAGATCATGTATTTGATAAAGGAATAGACGATATCCATATTCATGGACAGGGTGGGAAAAACATTAAAGTGACCTCTCTACCCTACACAAAGCATTATGCAGATTTCATTTTATTCCCATAAAAATATCAATGGCATTCTTCAAGGACTTCAAGTTATTTCTAAGTGTGCTAAAATTTACATGAAATCATAAAGCCCCCTCCCCAGATCCCCAAAGCAATTCTGAGGAAAAAAGGGATGGAAGACATTACATTTTCTGACTCTAAATTATTCTATAGAGCTAATTCAAGCTGTATAGCACTGGAATAAAGATAAATTCTCAAATCAATGGTATAGAATTCAGACGCAAAAGATTAACCCTCAGATTCACTGTTAATCTATGACAGTGCAGTTGGGT
This sequence comes from Cryptotis parvus, assembly GCA_021461705.1. Taxonomy (NCBI): domain Eukaryota; kingdom Metazoa; phylum Chordata; class Mammalia; order Eulipotyphla; family Soricidae; genus Cryptotis; species Cryptotis parvus. The sequence goes on along the minus strand of JAJIBD010007210.1, from coordinate 94,811 downwards.
ATATAAACTGGAGCAGTGGAAATCTTTTATAAAGATGGTGATGGGAAAATTGGATTTCCCACCTGCAAAAAAAAACTTTAAAAGAGAGGAACTGAAACCATGTCATACCATTTACAAAAGTAAGTTTAAAATAGATATAATGAATTAATGATACTGAGGTTAGACCAGATCCATTAAATGCATTGTATTCTATTGCCAAACAATGATAAACACTCTGCCATGGATTTTAATAGACTACCAAGTGAGGGTGGTCAGGGATGTGAAGGGAATGAATACCAGGACAAAGGGGATATAGGGACAATTATAGGAGATTGTGGACAATTTGGTGTGGTGGGATGCTGTAATTTTGAACATCAGAACCTATGTTTTATTTATTAACACCATTTTAGTCATCTTACATAAAATAAACTAGACCTAAAAAAAATAGACTCTCCTTTTCACTACACTCAGCATAAAGACAGGCAGCACGGTTTGGCTGTTAAAATATTCTGAGCAGACTTCCTGTTATTGTGAGATATTAGATGTGGGCTTAAGCCTTTAAGATTTAGAGGAATTTGTTACATAGTTAGGGATAATTAGAAACAACATCCTAACTGGATTATAGGTTCATTTTTTTGTAGTTTTTAGGATTTTCTAAATATAGTACCATATCTCTGCAAATAGTGAAAGTTTGACTTTTTCCTTGCTATCTGGAAGCCCTTGACATCTATTTCTTGCCTAAATGTGATTTCAAGCACTTCCAGTAGTATATTAAATGGAAATCTTGAGAGCAGGCAGCCTTTTCTTGTACCTGATCTTCGAGAGAAGGCTTTTAGTTTTTCCATATTGAAAATAAAGCTTTGTGGTAAAATTTTGACTTTGAATATATTGAAGTAAGTTCCTCCAACTTCTATTTTGTTGAGAGTTTTTATCATGAATGGGTGCTGGATCTTGTCAATTGCTTTTTCTGCATTTATTGATATGATCATTTCACTTTCAATGTTTCTGCTATTGATATGGTATATAATGTTGATAGACTTGTGAATATTTAATAATCCTTACATCCCCAGGATGAATCTTATTTGGTCATGTTGTATGATCTTTCCCATGATTTGTTTAATTCTATTCATTAGTATTTTGTTAAGGATTTTTAAATCTGTGCTTATCAGGGTTATTGGTCTGCAATCTTTTGTTTTTAATTAGTGTGTGTATGGGGGGGTATCTTTGTATGATTATGGTAGCAGGGTAATATTTGCTTCATAAAAACTCTTGGGTTTTTTTGTTTGTTTGTTTCTTCAAATTCCTGGAGTATTGCAGAACTCCTCTAAGAACCTCTGCATCTGCCCTAGATTGCCTCCTGCAGGCACTTCGTAGATAGGGGGGTAGTCTAAATGTGGCAGTTTATCTGACCATGTATTCTATACTGGCTGGTATAAATATTCTCTCATGCTACCACAAGCATCGTGGGACTAGCTAGATCTTATCAGCATATTTGCCTGGCCACGTTGAATCTCTAAGTAATTAGACCAGAAAGAAATGCTGTTTGGGGGCGGAGAGATAGCCCAGGGGGGGGGCGCCTGCCTGCGGGCTTATCGGCCCGGTTCGTCCCCAGCTCCAATGGTCCTCCGGCCCGCCAGGGTAATCCTGCGCGAGCCAGGGTAACCCTGAGCGCGGGTGTGACCCAAAAAGCAAAAAAAAAAAAAAAAAAAGAAATGCTGTTTGCCTCCAAGCAAGCAAGCATGGCTCCCTGATAACTCAAAGACTACTAAAATACAAAACTACCGTGGAAGTAGACAAGACTCCTGTGAAGGCTTGGAGAAATATTTAACTGGCATTAGTATTAGTCTTTGGTACAGAGACATGCCATCTCAGAAAACCCATTCTCTACCCTATAAAGGCATTTCCAGGCAGATCTTGGCTCAAAACATTAGCATATAATAGGGCCTAGGTGAGGTGCTGGGAGAAATTATCTAAAGGCATTTGACCCTTTCTGCTTCCCATAATAGTGGGAGGTCTGAGTTGCAGGGGTATAAAACCAGCCTGCTTCCTCTCTCTCTCTCTCTCTCTCTCTCTCTCTCTCTCTCTCTCTCTCTCTCTCTCTCTTTCGGCTCTCTTTTAGGGTTTGCACTCTTCTTGGGAGTTTTGTCTTTGTCTCCTCTATATAAGGCCTTTACCCATGGTGGCCGCCATCTTGGTCTACACGTGGCTGGAGTTCTAGCCAGGAATCCTAAGCACCAGGTTTTTCCTATTGCTGATTTGTATGCCTGAACCTGTGATAAGTAAAGCCTTTTAAAACTGCATCGGATTCCTGAGACTTCATCCATTCCCCGCTGGCTTTGGAGATAGAAGGGAACTCGCTTCCTGGCACTGTTGGGGACCCCGGCGGTGCTCCCCAACACTGGAGAACCCTGAAAAGAATTGCCAGTATGACCTCTTTAATTTATTTTTATTATTTTATTGACTCACCATGAGATATAGTGGGAAGGTTGCTCATGATCAGGTTCACTAGTGAATTCATCTAGGTCTGGGATTTTGTTTAGGGGAAGATTTTTGATTACCATTTCAGGTTCCTTGATAGTGAAAGGTCTGCTCAGATATTCCAAATCTTCTTGGTTCAGTTTTGGGAGGTTATAGAAGTCCATGAATTTATTCATTTTTTTTCAAGGTTCTCTTTTCATGGTATATTCTCAAAGTCAACTCCGATGATCCTTTGAATTTCTACGGTGCCTGTTGTAACAGTCCCCCTTCATTTCTGATTCACTTTTTGGGGTTCTGTCTCACTTGCTCACTCTCTCACTAGCTCACTCACTTTGTGAATTTTGCTAGTGTTCTTGAACTTATTCAATTTTTCCAAAACCCAGTTCCTGATTTCTTTATCTTTTGAATTGTGTTTTGGGATTCCAGATTTTTTTTTTTTTTTTTGCTTTTTGGGTCACACCGGTGACGCTCAGGGGTTATTCCTGGCTCTGCACTCAGGAATTAATCCAGGCAGTGCTCGGGGGACCATATGGGATGCCGGGATCGAACCAAGGCTGGCACAGGCAGGCCACGTACAAGGCAAACGCCCTACCCCTGGGCTATCGCTCCGGCCCCACCAGATCATTAATTTTTTTGCTCTTAGTTTTACTATTTCCTTCCTTCTGCCTTATTTGGGATCCTTTTATTGATTGATTATTTTTCAAGAACTTAAGCATGAAATCAAGTTATTTTGTGAACCTTCCTTCTTTCCTTCCTTCTTTGCTTCTTTCCTTCCATCCTTCCTTCTTTCCTTCCTTCCTTTCTTTTCTTCCTTCCATAATTTGCAGTTATGAGCTTTTCTCTTAACACTACTTTTGCTATGTCCTACAAGTTCTAGTAGCTCGTGTCTTTATTATCATTTGTTCCCAGGTATGTTTTGATTTCTGCTCTGATTGGTTGTTTAGTAGTGAGTTGTTTTATTTCCATGTGTTTGATTTGGTTCTCTGTTCTTTGTAATTAACTTCTCTTTTCAATGCATCATGACCTGACAAGATAGTTGCTGCAATTTCTATTCTTTTGATTTTATGGAGGTATGTTTTATGGCCCAGCATATTGCCTATCTTGGAGAATGTTCCTTGTATTCTGGAAAAGAATGTGTGTGTTCGACTTTTTTGGCCTGAAAACACTTGTATTTATCTACTAGCCCCTTCTCTTTATTTCTTCCTTCAGGGCCAGTATTTTATTTCTGAGTTTTAGTCTTCTTGATCTATCAAAAGGTGGCATACCAGTGTTGAGATCTCCAAACATTGTGTTACTATTAGTGTCTCCTTAAGGTCTTTTGGAAGCTGTTTTGCATATTTTGCTGTTCCCTCATATATTGGGTGCAGTATGTTTAGAAGTGTAATTTCTTTCTGATATACACATCCCTTGATTATTTTTAATGACCTTTGCTCTCTTCTATAACATTTTATATATTAAAATCTACGTCAGATGGTACAGCATGGCCACTGCAGCCTTTGTGAAGGAGTTGTTTGCTTGAAGAATTGTTTTCCAGCATTTGACTTTGAATCTGTGTTTGCTCTATCAAATATGTTTCTTGTAGACAGCAAGGTTTTATATTCAATTTTTTAATCCATTTTGTCACCCATGCTATATCTCTTGATTGGTATGTTTAGATGGTAGACATAGAATGATTATTTCAGGGAGTTTTGTGCCATCTTTCTGTAGAGGTTTGGTGTGCTTATGGGGTTTGTCTTGCCTCTTCAGTTCTCTCGAAATTGATTTTGTCTCTACAAAGTTCCTCAGGAACTTATTCCATGAAGTTGTGCATCATTCCTTCAAATCTAAATGAGTTTTTCTGGGTAAAGTACTGTTATTGATGCATTTTTTACTATATCCCACCAGTAAACTGGTCCCAGACGGTCTCATTTGATAGTTCTGCTGTAGATCTAAAGGATGCTTCTTTATATGTAATTTCCTTCTTCGATCTTGCTGCTTTCAGCATTATGTCTCTGTCTATGGTTTTCATCATTCCGGTTAGGGTATGTCTTGGAGTCTTTTTATTAGGACCTCTTTTGGTTGGTGCTTCTTGGGCTTGCTGGAACTGGATCCTGCATTACCCAGTTCTGAAAACTGTTCAACAATGTCTTTGACTTTCTCGTTGGAGTTGTCTTACTTTCCCAATGGGATTCCAGTGATCTTATGTGTTTCATCTTGGATTCATCCCATACCTCTCTTGTCAGCCCTTAACTTATATTGAGGTTTTTTTTAACCTCTTTTGCTGTTTCCTGGAGGGTTTTCTGCACCTCACCTTCAAGCTCACTGATTCTGTCTTCAGCTGCTGTTATCTACTATGGAAGGCATACATTGACATTTTCGTTTAACTTACCAAATTTTTTATTGATGACATTGATGCTCCTAATTCTCTTATTTCTGCTCTCATATCCTCCTGTGTTTTATTGTATATACATTCCACTGTTTCTTTGAGCTCATTAAACATTCTCACCATTTCATCTCTGAATTCTTTATCACAGACATAATGTAGGTGGGTATTCCTTGTTGAGGCTTCAGGGTTCTTATTTTTATCCATTCCTCATGATGGGGTTTTGTCCTGTTTCCCCATGATACTTATGGAGATTTCTGCATATATAACTCTTTCCCCCTCACTACCTGTGACAACTCTGGGGAAGCTCGGTTGGTCTCTTCTTTCCCCATCAAAGATATTCCCTCCAATTTTGTCTTTCTGTGTTGTTGTGTGGAGCCTCTTATGCTGATTCAAGGAATGTATTCTATGTCCTGAACTTACTGCTACTTTGTAATTAGAATTCTATTGTTTCACTCACTGCTACTTATGTGGATTTGGGGGGGGTGAACGTTAATTGAAGTGGGAAAATTTCTTCCTGCAGAGTTGGCTTCTCAGCACAGATAGGGTACCCACACTTGTAGCCTCTTGGAAAACCACACCCATGGCTGGTCTGACCTATGGGAGTATCCAAGAGTAGCAGAGTTCAGTGTAAGTCACACAATGTGTGTGGGAATGTCACCACCAGCTTACTTGCTCACTCTCAAGAAAATTCTTTCCTTCTGAGTGTTCTACAAGACTCCTGCACTAGAAAAGTTTATTTCCAGAGGCACATTTTGTGCTCATAGCCACTTGGAAAACTACTTCATTTTATTAAGTTTTTGTTTTATTATTCAGTGATTTATAAGGTTATTCATAATAGAGTTGTTTCAAACATTCAATGTTTCAAGACCAATTCCACCATCACTTTTCCCCTCCCTCCACCACTGTTTCCAGGTTTTCTCTCTTCTCCCAGCCTGCCCTCTTGGTAGACATGTAAGAAATTGATTTCATATCACTTGCTTCAATAAAACTTAAATGACAAATGGAATGATCAGAAAATAAATCAATAAAAGGCAATTTGTGAATATTTCATTTATTAGAAAGTTTTTCCATGTCCTTTAAATAAGCACTTTTAATGATCCTTGCAAAACTATTCTCGAGGCTAAGATTTCCCTAAGCTGTTGCCTGTTCATAAAGCTTTGTGTCATTCCTTCAAATCTGAATGATAATCTAGCTGAATATACTTTGGGTGAGGCATTCATTTTATTGAGTTTTTCTACTATATCCTTTCCATATTCTTCTGGATCAAAGAATCTCATTTTCCAGATCTGTTGTCTTATGAGCTTTCCATTGTATGGAAGTTATTTTATTTTTCTGCCTTCAGTAAACTATCCCTGGTTTTAGCTTCAAAATTCAAAATTGCATATGAATACAATATGTTTGTTCCTAATTGAGTCTATTTTCACTGAGATCCTAAGGGTTTCTTGAATCTTGGATCTTGGATCTTGGGTTCTTGGATTTCAGAGCCTTTATTCCTCAACTCAGGGAAATTCTTATTGATGATTTCCTTAATTACTATTTCTTTATCACATTTGCCTTCCTTTTCTTCTGGTATTCTGATGATTCTTCTATTGTTCCTCTGCACTCATCCATAGTTCTCTGTTCATTTCTTTTCAGACTATTTTCCTCTTCTATTAATTCCTAGATCTCCCCTCCTTCTCCTCTGGGACCTTCTCCATCTTTGCTCAGCTATTGTTACTCTGTTGTTCAAAGCTTCTATTGAAAATTTTTTATATCACAATGCTCTTCTTTTCTGTCATTTCTGACTACAGTAGTTTCTCATTTGATTCTTCTATTTTCTTGTGCTTTTCTGACTACCTGTGCCATCATTTCTTTAAATTCATTAAATCTCCTCTTCATGGTATCACTGTCACTGTCAGGAGATTTACTGAGTTGATTATTATTTGCATCTCTGGTGATACTGTTCTCTTTCATTGAAATAGGTGGACTTCTTACATATTTTCCCTATTGGTCTCTAGTTTCCTTGCTGTGCTGTGGTTGTCTTTGAATTTAGACCCCTGAAAGATGCTAAGGGATTAGAATAGGTATTGCTCTGTTTCTTATCTCCCTGTCTTCACCAAATGACAGGAAGTATAACTGTGAGTAATATGCAATTTGCTGAGTAAACCTGTCACATAGCCATGTATTATGGGAAGTTCAGATAGAGGGCCTACCAAGCTGGAAGGGAGGGATCTGCCTCCTATTCTGGAGTAGGTCCAGTGAAGTCAGCTAAAGATTAGACTCACCTGGGATGGCAGAGAGCAGCAAGCAGAAAGTCCTTACCATATGCACTTTACTGGCATCAGGAAGAGTTATTTGAGGCACAGTATTTCCTTGCTAATGATGGGTAAATAAACTTTAAGAGCCAAAGAGGAAATATTATTAGCACCAAGAAACTATATGGTGATGCTCTATGAAAAAGACCATATATGGTCTTACTAGATAGAATCCACAAAGTAGATAATGTTACCATTTCTGAGTTCCTTCATCCCTTTTTTACCCCCTTCATGTGTTGCATCAACAGACTATCTCCCTTCTTGGCTCTGAGACACTTCACAGTTATAGACAACCACATTTATCAAGGGGAAAACCCTTCACCTTGACGGGATCTCATCCTGGGACAGTTCTCAGAGATCAAATATGCCCCAGAGAAAAGGGAGGAATGCCTGACAGTTCCAAGTAAAAAGCAAGGAGAAAATTTAAAAATCATGTACCAAACTATTGGTTCATAACTCACTTTATGAGCCATCTTTGTTTTTAAGTGAAGAAGATGAAAGAAGAGGAATGCTAATGGGCAACCATTATTACTCTGAATGAGTAGGTGGGAATTCTGACTGCAATGTTGCAGGGGGTGATTGTCCTTGGCTGATTGATTAGCCATTCTTTCCCATTAAACTGTTCTGTAGTAAGAGGCTTCCTTTTGGACAGTGATCATGCAATTTATTTCAAAGATCATCTTCTTGGTGAAGAGGAGGAGACAGGCATGTGATTTATTGAATGGTTGGAAAGTGGCAAATCTGTGCTTTCGACTCCCTGCACATTTTTGCCTGATGATTTTTATCTACTGTTTCTCATAAAAACAGTCGTCAGGATTCAGGAAGCAAGAAAAGGGTGCAGAAGCAGATTGTGCAATTATGCAAAATTCTGATGTCTCCTATTCCTCACCCAGCATTATTTTCCCATAATGTTGAGGTCAGTAGGTAATGATGAGAGAAAAACAAATGCAAGTTTGCTTTTTAAATGAGTAAAAAATTCACTAGTCCCATGTTCTGGGACACAAACAGACCAGCTCCTGGGACAGACAAATTTTGCTTATATCCTTCTCAAAGGTAAATAATATGGCTAGTTACAAGACCTATAGTTTTATAAAGTTCAAAAGTCCTGTAGAACTAAATCCTCCAAAGTATGCCATATTCCCCTCAATAGGTCTATCTTTCACTGCTCTCACATCTGAGGCTTTCCATAAATACATCTTAGCCTGCCTCACTGGGCCCTCTGGGATGCCTTTCCTAATAAGACTGCAGTGAATGAAAACAAATGGTTTAGGGTTGCTTTAAAATGCTCTGCAGTTCCTTCCATCAGAGTCAGTCCAGACCTTGCTGTTACACTCTTATCTCACATCCTTGTTCCTCTCTAGTTGTCAGAATTTCTGCTTCTATTGTTGCTTGATGCACACAGGGGCCCTTTCCATTGAAATCCTCACATCTAAGATACAGGAAAAGATCACACTGTTTAACTTTATTATCAAACAGGCATCTTTAATAGGCTTGTTATTTTCTAAGATATATATTTACATATATATATATATATATATATATATCATTACATGCTAACCCTTGGTTAAATTCTGTGAGTACTATCTTGATTATGATTTCTAGATATGGAAACCAACAGAGTGGCTCAATAAATGAAATACAGATTTTTTAAAAGTTGCTAAAGTTCTGAAAACTAGTATTAGAGATATAATATGAATGAGGCCCATCTTTATCTGAGACTATGCTTTTAGTAATATGATACTCCTTGTCATACTAGAATTTTCTCCTGATTTATCTATTAGTTGCTTCTGAGTTGTTTAGATACTTAATATTTTCTTGTTCATGAGATTTACTCTGATGAGCAGAAATTTGCTGAAGTTAAAATCTTGATGTCATCTTCAATAGCCAGAGAAAATTACTTTTCACAGAAGCCTGTTACTTCTCTTGGGCTCCCCATATAGCCTTCCTTGAAGCAGGAAATATGCATGAAACAAGAACTTTAATTATCCCTCACTATTCGTTTCCCTACATCCTGTAATAATTATCCTTAGCGATGTCATCTTGAATCCCTGGGTATCATGGATATTATAGACTATTAGAAGCTGTTTCAAAAGCTGACCATCAGTCTGATTCATATTAAACCAATTACTTTAACTAAAATTGAAATTTGTCAAGGATAGTTTGATGATGAATCTTGGCAGCTAAAAAGTTGCTCTTAACAAGCTGTAAAACACTCTTTGGCAGAAGAATCATGGTTTCATCTCAAGGTGAAGGTGTGGTTGAAGTGAAAGATTCAGAGATCAAAAGGAGAAACTGCTCCAAATTTGTCGCTATGGAAAACCTCCCTGCTTTAAAGTAACTATTATAACTGTTATTTGAATCTGCCTACCAATATGTGTTTAGTCTTCTTTTATGGCACTTGGGGTCCTCAATTTTAAAAAGAAAGACAAAACATGGAATCCTGTCTGTGGATTTTGAACTCTAGTTGACAGTAAAATTAGTCACCTACCCAACTATTTCCCTAATTGTAGAACCATGGCTTAATTGGAGAATCAATATGCTCCTTAAAAAATAATCTTTCCCACAATCTACTTTTAGTGAAAGATATCTGATCCTGCTAATAAATTCTAAATGGAAATCTGCTTCAAAGTTTCTGGGAAAACATTTTTTCAAATAAAAAGGAATAGATATTGTATTGTTTTATGTTATCTCTTCTCTTTCCTTTCAGCTTGGCATAGGTATGCAATTGTGAGAATATAAATGTTTGGTGTATTGCAATATGTACTGACAAGTCTAAGGATGAAATCCAACCATTAAACATGACAGAATAACAGTATCAAGTTCCCTCATTCTTAAAGACAAGGACCATAGAAAGAGTTCACTAGACTTTGCATGCATGAGGCCATGTTCAGTCCCTGGAACACTCTAAGCCCCACAACACTGAGCTGAGAGAAGTCCCTAAGCCCTGCTAGATACATGCTGTCTTCTCCTTCCCCTGCAAAACAGTTTTTACATAATCTCTGACTGGGCTCCTCCAAATTAAGTTGCCATAGTTAATTATTTACTTGAGGTTGAAAGTATTGCCAAGAGGTACAGTTGCTCCTGAGCACCGAACCAAGAACAACCTGTGAACACTACTGAGGTGTGCCTCCTCCCAAAAAGGAATAAGCAAATGAAATGGTTGTTGACATATTTTATTCATTTCTTTGTGGGCATGAGGGTCCAGGGAACAAATCTCAGGCCTCACACGGTCAGGACAAGTGCCCAGACACTGGACTACATTTTCAGCCTGCACATAATATTTAGATAATATCTAAGACATTCTTAGATAATGCTGATTTTAGGATAAGGTCCTTCCTCGATCTTTCACATGTATACGCTGTATACAGTTCTAGACAGGTTCTAACTGATGCCAGTCATCCAAGTGAGCCTAGTGGGAAGTCAGAGCAACCCACACTCATGCGGTCAGTCATTCTCAACATTCAGACTCCATAGTTTCTCAGAGCTCCATCCAAGAGAAAAACCTGATCTTTCCCCTAAAAGTTTCATCAGTAAATGCTTGAGATGAGAGCTTTCTACTGATAGTATACCACCTACGTGGCAGAGCCTGACAAGCTACCCATGTTTTATTTGTTATGCCAAAAACTAGTAACGATTATGGACCTCAATTCCATGACCTGAAGAATAGTTTGAGGCTCTTCCCTGTTCCTGGAGCAAGCAAATGCCCTTGAGCTGCACTTGCTTGCGACAGGACATATGGAGATGTTACTGGTGCCCGCTCGATCAAATCAATGAACAACAGGGAAGACAGTGATACAGTAATACAGTTGTGGAGACAATCGGGGGCACTGACCTCCAAATTAAGTTGCTGTAGTTAGTTATTTACTTGAGGTTGAAAGTATTGCCAAGAGGTACAGTTGTGGAGTCAATTGGGGGTGGGGCGGCATTGAACTATACTAGTTGAACAGAAAATGGAAGAGTGTAATGTAATCCTACCTGAGGATCACTGAAGTTTGTGCCCGCAAAAGGAAGATAAAAATTAATATAATTAAGACAATTCTTTCTTCCTTTACCTTCTATAGCAATATTCACTTGTTTCCATTCATGTTATTCCTGTCTACAGAACAGGTGTTATGCTATATGTTTAATATTGGCTGTGTTACAAATTTACTATATAGTATAAATGAAACATAACTATGCTGTAATTGTTTAAAGGCCAAAGCACTGTAGATTAAATATTTCCCAAGTATACGGTATATTCCCACACTACCACCTCAGCTACATGAATATTCAATATTTAAGTCCCTGAAAAGATTTTCACTCCATGCAAATGATCTGGGTCTTTATGTTGCTTATAAAAGCAGAACATTCCAGAATGGGAGAATATCCTGTGACTGCCAATGAGATCACTATGCATCAAAGCTATACTTGTATCACATGTTCTATTGTCATCTTCACTTAATTGATTCTTTATGTAATAAAGAAATTTGGTTAAACTTGCTGGGCTTTAAGCCGCTAGTCTTGGTGTCTGGCACTTTCCAACCATGGGGCCCTCGGCCCAGGACTAGAACAGAGGTGGGCCCTGTTCTCGGGGCAGTGGAGCTTCCAGACGCTCAAATGTTTACTCCCATGTGAAAAACATCTGTGCTTATCCAAGATAATGGGAGAAAAGGAGGTAGGACATTCCTGGTCTTCTGACCACAGGAATATGTAAATCAGTATTGTTACCTTGCAAATACTAAATCAGTGATTGTTACCTTGCAAACCCTAAATCAGTGATTTTTTTTACCTTGCAAATGCTAAATCAGTGATTGTTATCTGTTGCAATGGTCCAGGATGCTTGCACCCCTCCACCCAACAATTGTATAAAAGCTTAAGCTGTGTTCAGTAAATGGGAACTGCTTTCCAGACCCCCCCCCCCACTCCCACTGCGGTGGTGTATTTCTCTTCCTTTCAGAAGCAGTGGCAAGGCAGAAGCTTCTCCCAAGTCCTTCCCTTTCCTTTCACAGGGTTGAAGTCAGGCAAGATCCAGGTCTCTCTCATTCTTGCTGGGGTGGGGGTGGCGGGGTCACTGGCCTGGGATCTCTGACAAAACTGATTCATATTTTCATGCATGCTCTAAGTTTATTGTTTTTATTATTAAAATAGACCTAAATAGGGGCTGGAGAGATATTACTGTGGGTAAGGTATTTGCCTTGTATGTGGCTGGACCTGGCCTTGATTCCAGGTACCATGTTTATGGTTCCCTGAACCCTCCCAGGAGTGGTTCCTGAGCAATGCAAGTATGACCCAAAACCCAATAATTATATTAACAACAACAAAACAAATCTTTGGCAAAGGAGCAGAGGGTATGGAGTGTAGAAAGTAATACCTTTGCAACAAATGGTGTTGGAAAAACTGGTCAGGCACATGTTAGAAAAAACGAACTTAAATTTCTATCTCACAACATGCACTAAAGTTAATTAAAATGGATAAGCCCTGATATAAGACCTAAATACATAAAAATACTGAGGAAAACATAGGCAGAACACTTCATTACATTGGATCTAGAGACATCTTCAATGATTCAGTGTCATTGCCCAAGCAAAAACTACACACACACACACACACACACACACACACACACACGCACACACACCAAAATAACAAGGCTAATAGAGAATACTCCCAATTCTTCTGACAAAGGGTCAATATCCAAAGAATATGGAGTGCTAATAAAATTCAACAACATATATTGCTACATGCAGTGCCTGAGCACATGTGTCACTCACTTCTCTCCTGTAGAGATGTGTATTTTCATAATTTCACATCTAATACTTGGATGTGTACTGGGTTTCTCCTTCTGGAAAAAAAAATTGAGTATGACATTCCCTCTGTTTATGTCTCTGTTTCTGTCTTTCTCTTTCTGTTTCCTCATGAATCCAGCTTCTACTGTTTTCATCCTTAATTCTCTATCATCTTTTCTTCACCCAGTGACCTGAGTGATCCTCTCAGGATACAGGTATAGCTGGATAACCAATGGGCTCAGAACTCTCCACTGTCTTCTATCTCACTCTGAGTAAAAACCAAAGTTTTCCTAATGTCCAGTCAGGTCTTCCATATTCCAGGTCACATCTTGGCTGCTCTACCACAAGTCTCTCCCCTTTCTCAGTGAACTCACTCAGACTAGCTCTACTGATCCTCAAACATGTCCAGTCTCCTATGAATGTGCTAGAATAATCTCCCAGATATCTTTTATGCTCACACCATCTTCTAGGTTATGAGATATATAAGGGACAGAGTATGGAGTGGTAGTTTGGGGGGAGTGGAGCAAATAGTCACTCTGTCCCTCTTTTATAACAGAGTGCCATCCCTTTTGTGTGTTCACTGTATCACTGTATCACTGCCTTCCCATTGTTCATCGATTTGCTCGAGTGGGCACTAGTAACATCTCCATTAGTCCTGTCACAAGCAAGTGTAACCCAAGGGCATCTGCTTGCTCCAGGGACAGGAGGAGCCCAAAATCATTCTTCAGGTCATGGAACTGAGGTCCATAATTGTTACTAGTTTTTAGCATAACAAGTAAATAAAACATGGGTAGCTTGCCAGGCTCTGCCGTGTAGGGAACTGAAGGATATCATCATGTTAGGTGAAGTAAGCCAGAAGAAGGACAAAGATAGGATGTCTCACTTTTGTCTGTATATAGAATAACTACTACCATGGATGCAAGGTGTTAAAGGAGAGATATCTCTGATATAGCAGGTTGAGGTATAACATGCCAGGTCAATCTAAATGTGCACCCCTGGAACAGGTAGACAATCAGGATGTAGAATGGGATGGCTGGGGTGGGATATGCTAGAGATAAAAAGGAGCAAAGCGCAAAAGTCTGCATTCCCTGGATCTCTCTCTCTCTCCTCTCTCTCTCTCTCTCTCTCTCCCATCTCTCTCTCCCCTCTGTACTTTGGAGGAGCAAGAAAGATGGTTTAAGTGGTATTTCTCATAAGATTTCATGCGATCTAAAGATTTTACTACTCTAACATAAATTATAAAAAAAACACCAGCTTGAAAGGGTTACATGGAGATTGGGAAGTTTGACGAAATCTAGCTGCTGTAATTCATCTGAGAAATTACAAGGAAGATAGATACTGATAGTTATGTAGATATAAGTAAAGAGATAGTCTTGGAAAATATTGTCACTTGTCTTCCCGTGTTTATCGACTTGCTCGAGCTGGCACCAGTAACATCCCCATTCATTTGGAATGAGGTCCATTATTGTTACTGTCTTGGGCATATCGAATACACCATGGGTAGCTTGCCAGGCTCTGCCATGGCTCTGGGTTCATCAAAGGAGGCCAAGTATTTTTCTATGTCGGACCATCAACCATTCAGGGCCCATAGGGCAGAGATCTGGGTGTAGACAAGCCTGTAGACAAGCCTGTTGAAAAATATTATAAGGGCAAATTCACCAAACTTGCTCATTGCTTGTGTGTGGAGCATAAGGATTCAAGGATGTTATCAGGTCTCTAGACTGAATGTTAAGTCTCTAGTAATCGTTTCCTCAAATAATTAAAGTGTGTTGGATGGAAAAGCAAATTTCTTGAGTTTCAAGTGTTTGGGACAATCATGAGAAACATGGCGGCAGTAAGGTACTCTTCTACAGATGAAAGTGTTGTTATTATACATAATATTTGCCATCTTTTGAGGAGATGTAAGTCAGTCATTGTACTAAGCATTTTATCAGCTAAGGTTATTAAAATGTCCTTATAAATGTACCCATTTAAATTAAATTTCGTTCCATTATTTCCTTAAGTTTGTAAAAGTATAATGTTTATGGCATACCCTGAAGGAACTATGGGCAAAGAAGCCATAGGAACACTTAGAACTGGAATCAACATTTAAGATTCTTCAATTTGTTTCTACACCTCTTGTCTGATTCTCTAAATGCCTCTGAAGAACTCTGCTCCATAACTTCCCCTATCCATTTAATGGGCTCTAACCACAACTCCCAGTCTTTACAGGTATCAAAAAACTTTCTCAATGCCAACTACAAATTACCATCAAATTATTCAATAACTCATATTGGAGTGGTACCCAGCTTCCTTACCCAAAAAAGAGCCTAAAGCACAGGCTCAAAGTCCTCAAGCATAGGGCTGGTAGAAGAATTTCCCTTTAACAATACATTTAGGCAAGAACAAAGAAGTTTACTAAAAGAATACACTGGTTGTTATAAATAGTAATGCCACCTAGAATTGAGCATTGAATGGAGGCAAAAGGATATACGTGATAACCCCTAAATTTATGTACTTCAAACCACAATGTGTAAGACAAGAGAGAAAGAAAAAAAAAGAAGGAAGAAAAAGATGATGATAATGATAATGATGATGATGAAGAAGAAAAAAACAGAGGGCTGGCATGTAATCGATTTGGAGAAACCGCTGGCTGGAGCGTTTGACTGGTCCCACGGGATGTCAAAGTCATGCGCCCCACCTACAAGAGGTCGACTTCTGTTAAGACCTGAAGGAACGGTTTGAGGCTCTTCATCCGATCAACCAGATCCATGGCTCTTGCCGTGAGGGTCCAGGAATGTTCCCGCTCATGGGAGTAAGTGAGTGGAGAAGAAAAGTAGAAGAGAAGGAGGAGGAAGAAGAAGAAAAATAAGAAGGAGGAGGAGGAGAAAAGAGGAGGAGGAGAAAGAGGAGAAAAATGAGAAGGAGAAGGAGAAGAAGGAGAAGGGGAAGGAGAAAGAGAAGGAGAACCTGCCATAGAGGCATGCTGGTGAATGGGGGGGGGATACTAGAATCATTGGTGTTGAGAAGGATGCACTGGTGTAGGGATGGGTGTTGGAACACTGTGCAACTGAAACCCAATCATGAACAGCTTTGTAATTGAATATCCCATGGTGGCATAACAAAATTTAAAAAGAAAATATGTATAGGTATATGTATAGGTATAGGTATAGGATAGGTATAGGTATAGGTATAGGGGTATGTATGGGTATGGGTATAGGGTATAGGTATAATACATATGCATATCCGTATGCATATGTATTATATATATATATATAATATCATGCACCAAAAATAATACACTGGTGAGAAAGAATCACAACTTCCAAAAACAGAATCTATCTAGAATAGTACTTTGGGGCTACACTCTATTATCTATTCTAAGGAAATTTTATTTTAGGAATGTCATGGATTTTAAATATAAGGTTAGGGGTCTTGCTAATGACCAGTAACTGAAGTCATGACCTATGCTTGGGATTTCTTTGCACGAGATTAATCTTATTAACTATATGGGAAATCTGTGCTGGGAATCTTTAATACCTGAAATTTCTGCTCTGTCAGCAAATTGAAGAGAGAATGTATACCAGTTAATTTATTAATTAAAATAATCAATAAAATTAATTAGTTTAATTAATTAGTCAATGTAGTGAATCACTATTGTCAGAGTCCCATCCTACAGTGAAGCCTATTTCAGGCCCAGGTATGCTGGAACTAGAGACACAGAGACTCAGGGCAGAGCTGCTACCAGCTCTCCCTATGCTCAGCTGATTATGAGGCATCCGGGAGGGAAGGTGGGTTCTAGCCCTGGCCCGCCATCCCAACAGAGCCTCACAAGAAGCCAGAGGAACCCCCACACCATGAAGGGTGCCATCTTTGACATCCAGAATCCACAGCTCATCAGACTTCCACTCAAGAGAAAGCTGATTTCTTCCCATTCATCAGTAAATGCATGAGATGAGAGCCTACTACCAAGAGTATGCCACCCACACAGCAGAGCCTGGCAAGCTTCCTGTGTCGTATTTCATATGCCAAATACCAGTATCAATAAAAAATCTCATTCCCATGACCTGAAGGGAATGGTTTTAGGTTCTTTGTGTTCCTGGTGTGAGCAGATGCCCTTGGGCTACACTAGCATGCGACAGAACCTATGGAGATATTACTGGTGCCCGCTCAAGCAAATTGATGAACAACAGGAAGATAAGTGAGTGACAATACAAGTGATTGAATCACTATGAGATACATAGTTACAAATTAAATCAATCAATTAATAAATAACTAAGATGCATACTGTTCATGATTGGTTTTCAGTCATACAATATTCTATCACCCATCCCTTCACCAGTGTACAATTTCCCACCACCAAGTTTCCCTCCTGCCACCCCCTCCCCAAGCCTGCCTCTATGGAAGATACCTCTCTCTCTCTTTCTCTCTCTCTCTCTCTCTCTCTCTCATTTTTTCTCTTTTTCTCAACAGTTAAGCTGAAGGGATCCAGAATACATAATAGCTACATCTTTCTATAAATTGTGAGACCTTCACGGGATCTATGCCAAGCTATGTGTGTAAGTTGGGTATTTATTGTTCCATAAACTAATCGTATAAATGTGGAGAGAGTGGAGGTGGGCCAGGGACACAAGGAAATCATGTGACCGAAAGAAGATAAGCAACATTTCCCAAAATAATGGGTATAAATGGGGCATTTCCCAGATAACATAAAAAGTTGGAAGGATTAAATCAGAAGATGTCTCTTATAGGAAATGGTCACCACTCCATTTTCCAGATGATCAACCACAGAAGTAACAGAAATGAAAATATGTCTCACCAAAGTTGTATAAGAGGAGGAAGGAGACAAAGAGTCTCTGTTTAGTCTCATATTCACAGAGTAATTGGAAGAGAGAAGCTGAAAATGAAAGCTGCCAGAAATCCTGTTCGTGCCCCTGGAGTATCTTTTTATCTATTTTGGAGCATAATTACAGTATGCTGTATCATTGGTGTGAAAGGATGCCCGAACCCAGTTAATGCCAGTGGGCTGAACCCACAATGGAAACCTGATAACATTGGAAGGGCATCCAATGTTATTCTTTCCTCCCTTTTCCCACTCTCCCATTCTCTCACATACTTCCCTGGAAATTACTTGCACTCAAACTATCGTTTCAGTATCTGCTTATATGGGGACTCAAACTAAAAAAGAAAAGATCAAGGAAACTCATAGGTTGTTCATATTTAAAAAAAAAAAGGAAAACTCATAAGAGAGGCCCGAGAGTAGGCAATAAGCGAGGACTTTCTGCATCCTAGGAACGACTGTTCCTCAGACTTGGCCCTGAGCTTGATCAGATTTTGACAGCCACTAACCATGGTCATCCATCTCCTGCCTCGGCTAAGCTTCAATACAAAGTGAATGGAGCATTTTAATTATTTCCAAACCAGTTGACAGATCAAATGTAAAAATAACCAGCCCACACTTTCTTTCTTATTACTGGTGTTGCCCCACTCCTGCCTGTAATCTTAAGGTTTTGTTTTATTTTGAAAAGTGCAAAATAAACATGATTTCTCTGTTTCCAAAAAAAAAAAAAGGATCCCTCTACTAAGCTATTTTTATTTCCTGACTGACAGTCATTTCATAATCTCCAGTGGATAAAATATTATTTGGGAGCTTTAAAACACAATTTTCTATAGGTGATTATTATAAACCGTTGGTTGCCTTGCAGAGGGGAAACCATTTCCCAGTTCCAGGCTAGGAAATTTCAGTGCATTTTGTGACTTGTCTCTAAGACATCATTTGCCAATTACCTTTGAAATGCTTCACTAGCAGCTCTTCAAAAACAAGCCCTCTCCTTGCAAACAAGGCACATGGGGAGTTCTAGTCACATCATTTAGAGAATTTTATATGCACAATCCCATAAGGCAGGCACTCCCCGAAGGACTGAAGACATATACTTGGGCTAATCAACATTCCCTTGTATCACAGGTGAATAATTTCCTGTTCTTCCTCAATGAAGGAGGGCCAGAAAAAAATGGTAAAGGGCAGAAGTACTTGGCAGAAGAGTGAAAAGATAAATCTTGCCATTTCTCTTCTTCTTTCCCTCTTCGTCTCACCTCTCTTTCTGCCTTCTTAGTAGGGCTTATTTCAGATTTTATTAGTTCTCAGATTTCTCAGTTGTTTCCAGGAGTTACAGAAGTGGGTGGAAAACAGCAGATTTCCTTCTCCAGGCTGCAATCTCTCTCCTCCCCACTTCACATAGGTCACCGGCCTGGGACCTCACCAGTATCAAGAGGAATCTCCAGGTCTTTTTAGTACTCTCCTCTCCTTCCCTTTCTTGAAATACTTAGAAAAAAAAATTTTTTTATGGTACCTTCTTTTGGAGGGTTATTTAGGTGCTTTTACCTTTAAATTCACTCCAAGGCAGTTTAATTTTTTTTTAAACTTTTAAATTTAAAATTTTTTTAAGGCTTTTAAATTTTTGACTTTTTTTCTGTTTTTAAGAAAGAAAGAGGTTGGGGCCGGAGTGATAGTCCAGTGGGTAGGGTGTTTGCCCTGCATGCAGCCACCCAGGTTCAATCCCGGCATCCCATGTGGTCCCCCATGCAGTGTCAGTAGTTATTCCTGAGCGCAGAGCCAGGAGTAACCTTGAGCATCACTGGTTATGACGCCCCCAAAAAAATAGAAAGAAAGGGGTTCTCTCCAGCTAAGGCATTAATAGGCTGCAAGGCACGATTATTTTTATTAAAGATGAACCAAGTTTAACAGGCTACAAAGAAAAAAAATCATTATTATTAAAGATGAACCATGTTCAATAGCCTGCAAAGCAACATTATCATTACTAAAAAATGAACCAATCCAGGAATTTTAAAAAAGCAGTTTACAATTTAAAATTAAGACTTTATGTTGAAAGAAATTAGGTTGTTTTAGACCTGCTACCCATTTATAATCAATTTTCACTCTGATCAGTGAATTGACTGGTTTTTGAGTCTGCATCAGTGTTTTTCAGTGGCTCTCCTCAAGGCAAATTTAAGAAATTTAAGGTGAATACTGTTAAAGATATCTTTCTTTTGTTTTAACAAAAAACAATTTTAACAAAAAAGAAAAAATAGCTATAGCAGGAGTTTTGGTGTCCTTTTGCATACTGGAAAAGTGTTGCAAAAGAATTTGTTGTTTTCACTGGTTACCTATAAAAATATGTGCAAAGTGTACAGGCATTACCTTAGCTTTTCAGTATTTCCTTTTCTTAATGTCTCCTTTTGAATGGACCCAGCAATGCATAAATGCTATTTCTTTACACTTCTTCCAATAAGTTTAAGATTTCTTCTCATGCTTTATCAAACTACTTTTCCCTGTTAGATATCCCCTATTCTTCTATAACAGCACAAACGTGTACTAAGAAAGCATATCTAAAATCAGTAGAGATGTTTTCTTAAGTCCTTCAGTCAATTGGCAGGCTTGAGGGAAAGCAATTAATTCTGTTTTTTGTTTGTTTGTTTGTTTGTTTGCATTGAAGTTCTCCCTCCACCCCCAGTAAAATTTTGCTTCCACTATCCTTGTCGGACTCGCTGTCCACTATCCTTGTCGGACTCGCAACAGCAAACGGCTTTTCAAATCCCTTCATGAGCCAGGCTATTTCCATCAGTAAACCAAGTGTCGTCTGTACTGCACAGAAAGAATCTCTTAAATTAGTCCTATTAGAGCACTGCAACACTCTTATTCTATGTAGTTCGTGACAGAGGGCTCTCTGGATGTTCATGTCCTTATTGGGTGATGTTCATTCCTAAAGAGAATGTTGAGATTAAGACTGACTCTGAGCAACTCTGATTCTCTTTAACATTTCAGGAGAGGAAATATTAACTGGAAGTGGACTGTTAAAATAGCCAGGATGTATAAGCAAATGCCCAATCACAGAAGAATAGACAAAGAGGCTGTGGCATTTGCACACAATATAATATTATACAGTTTATAGCAACATGGATGGACTTTTATGGAATCATGTTAAGCAAAGTAAATTAGAGGAAGGACAAATATTGATGATCTCTCTCATCTGTGGTACACAAAAGAATAAAGCAAAGGAATGTAAGGTATCAAATGACACTAAACCTTTGGCCCTGGATTACAGAGATGAGAACATGCAAAGTGGGATTATGGGAGAGCTGAGAGGGATGATGAGAGCAGGAGGACATTGGTTGAGTGTTGGGCATTTTGGTGGTAGAGAGATGAGTTCATTATACATCAAAACAATAAACATCAATAATATTCTAAACATGAATTCTAACTATAAGAATTTTTTTTTTAATTTGCCACGGTGGTAGGGATTGGGTGGGAGGATACTTCAATGAAGAGATGCTGATACTGGCAATAAATAAAGAGCTGCAACACATATTCTTTAAGCTCTATTAATAATAATATGTATTACAGTGCCCAAATAAAATAATTTAAAACACAAAATAAAATTTTAATCAAGTAATTTCTTTATATTTAATGTTGAGTGTTAGTGTTGGCTTTCCTTTAAAAGATTCACTTTTAAGAACTTATTCCAGTTCCTGTTGGGTGTATGCACAATTCCTATGTGCAACTCTGGATGCAGAGACCCTGGCTCCCAGCAGCAGATTATCTAGAGATGGATTGAGGTTACCAGAGACATACTGAACAGACTGGTAAATTTCCATCTATTATCTCTTGTCTACCATCCTAGAACATCAATTTACATAGGTTTTCCAGGAACAGGAAAAACCTTTTTTAAGGAATACTTCCCCTTTCATCTGGTCCCCTTGTGATAATAATAATTATTGCTTTTGTTTGTTTGTTGTGGTTTCAGCTTTGGAAAAGGACTTTCACACACACACAAACACACACATATACATACATATATGTGTATATATATATATATATATATACATATATATATATACATATATAAATATATATATATCCACTATCTTCCCGTTCATCATCTATTTGCTCGAGCAGGCACCAGTAATATCTCCATATGTCCTGTCTCATGCTAGTAGAGCCCAAGGGCATCTGCTAGCTCCAGGAACATAAAGAGCCTCAAACCATTATATTAGGTCATGGGAATGACCTAATATAGTGTTACTGGTATTTGGCATATCAAATATGACACGGGCAGCTTGACAGGCTTGCCATATGGGTGGCATACTCTTGTAGTCACCTCTAAATACAGAGTTTATTGATGAACCGCGCCGCAGCAAGTGGCTGAGCAAGCCGGGCTGTGATAGGATCGTCTGCTGCTGGGTGGAGTTCTATGAGAGGAAAGTCCAATGTGGAAGATGGCGGCCCTCAAGGAGTGGGGAGGGGTCGTCTGGCTTGTTGTGAGGCCCTGCTGGAATGGCCGGCCAGGGCTAGAACCCGCCATCCCTCCTGGGTGCCTTGTGAGCGGCTGGGCACAGGGAGAGCAAGTACAGCTCTGCCCCATGTCTGTAAGTCTCTGGATCAGCATACCTGGGCCGGATTGAAAAAAAAAAAAAACTGCTGCAGGGTGGGTGTCGATGATCCAGGCTGTGATAGGATCATCTGCTGGGTTGAGTTCTAATGAGAGTATATTCCTTAAATATTTATTTTCTGCTTAAATGCAATTGAGGTACATATGGTTAAAATAACCTTTCTAAAATCATATATATGTATTCCAGATCAAGCTCCTAGACCCTGAGATGTTGGTTATGCACATAAATCTATTCTCACTCCCTCCTAGTAAGCTTAAGTAGCCTGTATTCTCATCTATAGCCCAGTTTCAGCGTAATATTTAACAACACACTTGAGGGGAGCGAAGAGAACTAAACACACAAAATCTGCTAATAAACAAGAAAGTATTAAGATTCCCCAATGATGTAAAAGCCAGGAACTGAGTGTTCAAACTTCAGTCTTATTTTATTGCACACTGGCTGTAAGATTTTAGAGAGGTTATTTAAACATATGCACCTCAATTGCATTTAAGCAGAAAATAAATATTTAAGGAACCAGAAAGATAGTACAGGGGGTTAAGCTACTTGTACTTAACTTCTGTACTATCATGTGGAGAATCTTAGTTTAATACCTGGCACTGCATGATCCTAGAGCACTGTGAAGAGTGAGCACATGCATTGAGCCAGGTGTGGCCTCTGAGCACTGACAAATGTGACCAAACACCAAAAAAAAAAGAAAGAAAGAAAGAAAGAAAGAAAGAAAGAAAGAAAGAAAGAAAGAAAGAAAGAAAGAAAGAAAGAAAGAAAGAAAGAAAGAAAGAAAGAAAGAAAGGAGGGAGGGAGGGAGGGAGGGAGGGAGGGAGGGAGGGAGGAGGGAGGGAGGGAGGGAGGGAGGAGAGGGAGGGGAGGGAGGGAGGGAGGGAGGAAGGAAGGAAGGAAGGAAGGAAGGAAGGAAGGAAGGAAGGAAGGAAGGAAGGAAGGAAGGAAGGAAGGAAGGAAGGAAGGAAGGAAGGAAGGAAGAAAAAATAAAAATTTTTAAATGCTATCTAATTTGGTTTCAGAAGGCCTAAGAATTCAAATCTATACCCTGATTTAAATCACACAGGAATGTTCAAAGGGCAAATAATTGCATTGAAATCTCTTAAACTATAACATTACAAATGATGGAATTATGGATCATTGTTATACCCATTTAAGTCAAAATAATCAACTCTTCTTTATATATTAATATTCACTGTACACTAGTTATACTTAATACTCAATATGCATATTTTAGTAATAGCAAAAATCAAATGGAAAGAGGATCTCTATAATTTCAAATTCAACAAATCCTTTTTCTGTTTAGTGTGTTCTGTTTTTGTTCTCATTCAAAAGCTCGTTTGTCTTAATATAAGCATAATCACAGTACATATCCCATTGTGATGTCTACATTTATCCATGATGTTATATCATCTACCACCCTAAACAAAGAATAAGAAAATTATATAATAAATCATCTCTCCTTTTTACATCCAAGGCCCAACATCTCTCCATAGACCAATAGGGCACAAAATGGTCTTAAAGTTGATATCATATAAAGTACAATACAGTGGAAGTCCTGGATGACTCAATCAAATCCTGATGCTAACAATGCTCTCTATATATCTAACATTACAGAATATATCTATACTGATTAAGATGGTGCTTACTAACTATATTTGACTCTCAGGCACTTAAAACGTGGCCACTGCAACTGGAGAAATAGATATTTATTTTAATCCATTCTTAATTTAATTTAAATAACCTCATGTGGCGAGTTTATACAGCACCGGGATGCTTAGGCTGAACAGAAAACTGCTTGAATTTCATTAATACATACCAACTTCTCTAGGCATCCTTTAGCACCAAGTAACTTAAGAGCCAAGAATCTGTCCCTCATCAACCCTACTAACCTTTTGTTCACTTTTAGACATCAAATTCCATTTTCCTCTCCCAAAAGAAACTTTGTTTCATTTGGGAGAGGAAAAATTTACTATATTTTTAATAAATAGTTATTTGTTATTTACTATAGACAATGGACTCTTTTTGTAGTTTCCACAAGACAATAATCTGAGGCTATTTATTCCCACTAGAGAAAAATAAATAAGTCATGGTCATGTGGTTAGAAGCCACCAAATCAAATGGTTCCTCATTGAATTTAAAGTAACACGTGGAGTGACTCAAGTTGCCCACTGAAGTAGCAGTATCTCTTTATTAATATTATTAGTAAATCACCATGCAATACAGTTACAAAGTTGTTCATGATTGGGTTTCAATCAATATTCAAACACTCATTCCTTCACCAACGTACATAATGTCCCCATTTTTCCTCCCTCCACCCCACACACCCAGTCTACCTCTAAGGCAGGCACTTCTCTCTCTCTCCCTCTCTCTCTCTCCCTCTCTCTCTCTGTCTCCCTCTCCCTCTCTCTCTCTCCCGCCTTTTAGGAATTAAGGTTTGCAATACAGACACTGAAAAGTTATCATGTATATCTTCTTGTCCCAGTGATGATTCCATACTATCATTGTCATAGTGGTCCCTTCTCAATTTTAAATTATTTCCCCCACCCCGACTTGTGGCAGCTTGCAGAAACAGTCCCTTGTTTTTATACTGTCCTTGGGTAATTGTCGCATACCATGTTTTTATATCTCACAAATGAGTGCAATCATTCTATGTCTGCCCCTCTACTTCCTACTCATTTCACTCAGCATAATATCCTCTGTGTCCATCCATTTATAAGCAAATTTCATGCTTCCATTTTCCTGATGGCTGCATAGTATTCCATTGAGTAGTTGTACGTTGGTCTTTCAGTCACCTGTTCTCAGGCACTTGGGTTGTTCCCAGATTATGGCTATTGTGAATAGTAGAGCGATGAACACAGAAGTGCAAATGGCTTTACTGCACTGTGTTTTTGATCATCTGTCGTGTATTACCAAAAGTGATATTACTAGAAGCTCAATTTCTAGTCTTTTGAGGAATTCCCATATTGTTTTCCAAAAGGCTGGACCAGTCAGTATTTCCACCAACATTAAAGGAGAGACCTTCCTCCCATACCCATGCCAGCACTGGTTGTTCTTGTTCTTTTTGATGTGTGTCAATCTCTGTGCAATGAGAATCTCATTCTTGTTTTGATTTGCTCTCCATGAGTATTAGTGATGTACAGAATTTTTTCACGTGTCTTTACCTATTTGTATTTCTTCTTTAAGGAAGTTTCTGTTCATTACTTCTCCCCATTTTTTATTGGATTGGATTTTTTTGTGTGTTTGTTTTTTGGGGACATACCCAGCAATGCTCAGGGGTTACTCCTGGCTCTGCATTTAGGAATTACTCCTGGCTGTTCTCAGAGGACCATATGGAATGTCAAAAATCAAATCTGGGTCAGGTCTGTGCAAGACAAATGCCCTACCTGCTGTACTATTGCTCTGACCTGTGGGTTGAATTTTTTTTCTTTCTTGTAAAGCTCTATCAGTTTCTTATATATATTAAATACTAACCCCTTATCTGATGGGTAAATATATTTTCCTGTTCTATGGGCTGTCTCTGTATCTTGCTCACCATTTCTTTATGGTGCAGAAGCTTCTTAGTTTAATGCAGTCCCTTTTTTTTTATTTTTTATTTTTATTTATTTATTTATTTATTTTGCTTTTTGGGTCATATACGGTGATGCTCAGGGGTTACTCCTGGCTCTGCACTCAGGAGTTACTCATGGCAGTGCTCGGTGACCATATGTGATGCCGGGGATCAAAAGGGTAATGGAATGAGAGACTTACAAAACCAGATACTAACATGAATTATTTAGTTCCAGCAATTCAAGTATTTTAGTATCACTGTGTCACTGTCTTCCCATTCATCATCGATTTGCTCGAGCGGGCCCCAGTAACATCTCCATATGTCCTGTCTCATGCTAATAGAGCCCAAGGGCATCTGCTTGTTCCAGGAGCATAAAGAGCCTCAATCCATTCCGCAATGAGGTCTATAATTGTTACTGGTATTTGACATATCAAATACAACACGGGTAGCTTGCCAGGCTCTGCCGTGCAGGTAGCATACTCTTGTAGACATCTTTAAATCCAGCATTTATTGATGAACCACGCAGCTGCGAGCCAGGCTGTGATAGGTTGGTCTGCTGGGTGGAGTTCTGACGAGAGATAAAGCAGTCCTCGGGAAAAAGAAGATGGGAGGCATCACCTTTCCAAACTTCAAACTATACTACAAGGCAGTAGTAATCATCTTTACAAAATGAGTTTTGCTTCAATGTCATAGAGAGTTCTGCTAGGTTTGCCCCTATGTACCTTATGGACTAAATCTAATATTGATGTCTTTTATCCATTTTGGTCTGGCTTTTTTTTTTTTTTTTTTTTTTTGCTTTTTGGGTCACACCTGGCAATGCTCAGGGGTTTCTCCTAGTTCTGCACTCTGGAATTACTCATGGCGGTGCTCGGGGACCATATGGGATGCCAGGAATCAAACCTGGGCCGGCATGGACCTGCCATGTGCCGGCCACGTGCAAGGCAAATGCCCTACCCGCTGGGCTATTGCTTTTCCCCCTGGTCTGGCTTTTTTGCCAGGCATTAGAGAGGACTGAGTTAAACTTGTTTTGCATGTAGCTATTTAGTTTTACCAGCACCTATTGTTGGAGAGCACTTGCTCCACTTCGCATTTCTTGCTCCTTTATCAAAGATTAAATGCTCACACATTTGAGGGTCTGTACCAGGATATTCAACTCTAGTCCATCAGTTTGCAGGTCTGTGTTTCTTCCAATACCACGCCATTTTAATTTCTACTGCTTTGCAGTACAGTTTGAAGTTGGGGAAAGTGATGCCTCCCCTCGTTTTAGCCCAAGGATTGACTTAGCTTTTCCTGGGGTTTTTTCCACAAGGATTTCAGGAACGTTTTGTCCATCTTTTTGAAAACGCCATGGTAATTATTATAGGGACTGCACTCAACCTGTCTAATGCCTTGGGGAGTATTGCCATCTTGATAAGGCTGATCATCCGAATCCATGAACAGAGCATGGGTCTCCATTTCCTTGTGTTGTCTTTTGTTTTGTAGTTTTCTTCATACAGGTCCTTTAGTTAAGCTTATACTGAGGTGTTTGATTTTCTGAGACACATTGTGAACTGTTAGGGCTTATAAATAAAAGGAAAGGAGGGGAGATTGTGGCTCCCCCACTCAGGGGTGTCAAGGTCCCAGTCTCAAGGGACACCTTGTGGAGTCAATGGCCCTAACAGTAGTCAGGGTCAGGGGGTAACAATGGCAGCAGATTTCAGGGCCGAGCTGGGTTCCAGACATTGCTCACAATCCACAGGGGACCCGGCCTGTGTTCAGGGCCTTCTCAGTTCCTCCTGACCCATTGACAGGACAAGACCAGAGGTTCCTGAAGGTTACTTTATAACCCTTCTGCTACTTTCTGCTTCACCTTGCTGTGCTGCAGGAACCTCTCTCCAGGGACCTCTGGCTCTCTCTCCTGGAAGGTTCTCTGGCAGGTTGCTCTCTTTGGGGCATCTATGCAGGCTCCTCTCTTCAGATCCTCTCCCTTCTGGACATCTGTGTCTATTTAGGGTATTACCTTTCAGGTCCTCTCCCAGAACGTCTCTTTTCAAGACCTCTTTTCTTAGGTCCTTTCTGCTCAGGGCTTTTCTCTTCAGGGCATCTTTATCCTTTATCTCCATCTCTTTTTTTCTAACTTTCACCATTTTGTCCCGTTGCCTCTGTTTCTCTGTTACTCTCTGTCCCCTACTCTCTCTGTTTCTCTGTATGGTCCTGTTGCCCTGTTGCCTTGTGGCCTTGGTGCTAGCCCTAGGCCCAGGCACCAGGCCTTGTGTATCTGGTGCTGGTCCTTGGGCCTAGGTACCAGGAGCAGCTTCTCTCCCTGGTGTTGGCTATACAGTCCAGGCACCAGGGACCCCAAGGCCCATGGGTCCCTTAAGGCCCAGACACCAGGGGTTGCTACCTTGTCCATCCAGAAGCCCCACCGGATGCTCTCCTTGGGTCCCTATTTATAGTCTCAGGCCTGGTTCAGAAAACTGGTCTCAACCTCAGCTGTTATCTCCCTTTAGCTAGGGCACTGGCCCTTTAAGGGAATTATGATACTGGCCCTTTAAAAGGAGTTCCCAACCGTGAGCAGAATTGTTTATCTTCTTTTTTTTTGAGAGAGAGAGAGACAGACAGAGACAGAGACAGAGACAGAGACAGAGAGAGAGAGAGAGAGAGAGAAGAAAAAGGAAAAGTGCCTGCTATAGAGGCACACTGGGGGAAGGGGGGAGGGAATTTGGGGGACCTTGGTGGTGGGAATAGGGCACTGGGGAGGGTGCTGGAACACTCTGACTGAGATGCAATTATGAACATCTTTGCAATTATATATCTCATGGTGGTAAAATAAAAATATAAATAAATAAATAAATGAATATAGGAAATATTTTGTGAATAGGAAAGCCATAAAATTTTGCCACTTGTTTTGTAACCAGCCACTTTGCTATACAAATTTATTATTTCTAGGAGCTTTTATCTGCACAGTATTTAGCATTTTCTAAATATAGTAGTATGCCATTTGCAAATGAGACTTCTTCAAGTGAGACTGAGACCACTTCTTTTCCTGTCTGGATACCCTTGATGGCTTTTCTTTTTTTTTTTTTTTTGTGCCTAACTGTTATGGTAAGTACTTCCAGTATTATACTGAATAGGAGTATATTCAATATTATATTGAATAGACAAGTGGACAACCTTGTCTTGTACCTCATCTTAGGTATGATCTTAGATTGAAGGCTTTTAATTTTCTCCATTTAGAATAATGTTGCTATAGATTTCTGATAGAGGCTTTGACTATATTGAGAAAAAATTCCTTCAACTGCCATTTTTGTGAAAGTTTTTACCCTGAATGGGTGTTGGATCTTTTCAGATGCTTTCTCTGCATCTATTGATATGATCTCGTGTTTTTCATTTCTTCTATTGGTATGGTATATTATGTTGATTGACTCACAAATGTTAAATATTCCTTGTATCCCTGGATGAATACTTCTTGGTCATAGTATATGGTCATTTTGATGAGGTATTAGATTCAATGCTAGTATTTTGTTGATAGTCTTTTCATCTGTTTCATCAGTGAAACAGTCTTTAATTCTCCATTTTGTGGTCTCTTTGCTTTTGATTTCAGGGTGATATTTGCCTCATACAAACTGGGAGTGTTTCTGTTTCTTCAATTTCCTGGAAAAGTTTGAAAAGGATTGACAGTAGGTCTTCTTTAAAGTTTTGAAATTATTCGCTAATAACTCTATCTGGGCCAAGGCTTTTGTTTTGGGGAAGACTTTGGATTACCATTTCAATTTCCTCAATAGTGATAGGTCAGGGAGGCGGGGAGGGAAAAATAATATTTATAGGTCTAGTATAGAAGACTTTACCAGTCTTCTTGGTTCAGCCTTGGGATCTTATAGGTATCCAGGAATTTATCCAATATTATCTATTTTTCTAGGTTCTCTTATTTTGTGGCATATAGATTCTCACAGTAATTTCTTCTAATTCTTTGAATTTCTGTGAGTTTTGCTGTGACATTCCTACCTTTCACTTCTTATTTGTTTTATTAGGGTTCTCTTTCTCCTTGTCTTTCTTTCTTCATGATGTTTGCTAGTAGCTTTTCAATATTGGCTATTTTTTCCAAGAATAGCTCCTGGTGTCATTGATCTTTTGAATTTTTTGAGGGGATTGCATTTTGTTCATTTCTGCTCTAAGTTTTTATTATTTCCTTTCCCCTGCCTTGTCTGTGCATCTGTTATTGGTTGATCATTTTCTCAGACCTAAGCTGTGAAATCAAGTTATTTTTTGGGTCCTTTCTTCCTTATTGATGAATTCTTGATGAGCTATAAACTTCTCTTAACACGACTTTTGTTGTGTCCCACAAGTGATAATGGTTTGTGTCCTCATACTTGTTTGTTTCCAGGAACGTTTTGATTTCTTCTTTGATTTCCTCTAACCCACTGGTTGTTCAGTTGGAGCTGTCGAGTTGTCAGGTATTGCTTGATTTGATTTTCCATTATGTGTATGATTAACTTCTATTTTCAGTGCATCATGATCTGACAAGATAGTGATACAATTCCTACCCTTTTAATTTTATGGAGATATGTTTTGTGGCCCAGCATGTGAAGCAGTACCTCATTCTCTAATTACTAAATGAAATTGTGAAGTTTCTTAACCACATGTCAAAGATTATAACTTCAAGGAACTTCAGACTGTTCTATTCCTGCTTAACCTAGCTCTTCTATTTCCATTATACTTCCCATAAACTCCTTTTTGAGTAAATTAGTCAAATACTGTTGTTTTCAAAGTATGAATCCTAATAGATCATAAGAAAAAAAAAGGAGGCAGTGGGTCTAAGAGTCCTTCTGACATGTGCTGAACCCTATTTTCATTCTTCCCTCAATGCGGTCAAGTCACCTAGAAGATAATCTCATGGCTATCTATTTTTATAACCTGAACCATATTGAAGGCAAACAGTGTGACAGATTATTCTCTTTCTGTGAAGTCATCATCAACCTTTTATCCTAGCATGCTCAATTTCTGTCAAGGAATTTACTTTTCATTAATAGATGGCAGGCAGATTCCAGACCCCAGACCAGAGCTTTCTTTCTTGATTCAATCCAAAATGTTTCTCATTTGGATACTCCACATATATCCAATACTACTCCATCAATATCTTATTTAGGCAAAGACACTTCCGTGGAAGCAGAAGGGAGTGCTTAAAAGCTTTTATGTTAACTCTCATGTTCAAAAGGATCAGTCAAAACCAAAGTACTAACCACAAAGTATCCCTTCAAAAGACTTGAGCTATTACAGAGGCATAACATTCCCAGTACTACACTTAGCTCAATTCATTAGTATGTCATAACCCAGCAAAGCAAGCAGCTTTGCTTTTGATATTCTGACACTTTGAAGACAAGTGCTGATTATCAACAGTGCAGCCATGAAATGGCACTATAGGGAACACTCTTTAACATATTTACCTAATTAGCCAATTATAAAAATGTAATGTTTTTGTGCCTTATCCTGTCATTCATTTTATGGGACTCTTTAAGAACTGACAAGGCCGAAGGGGAAAAGAAGCACTTTGTGCCATTTCATCCATATGCTTCCAAACTGGCCCACACCATCCTTGACTATAAGAGGTTATATGAAAGCATCCCACAGCTCAACACAAGGATTTGAGTGCCTTGTTGGAACTGTGGGGAGATGTTCCCCCAAGAAAATTACATGCTCATGAATATGATATATATGCAGACCCTAATTAGTGAATGTTACATCCAGAATGGGTTTGGAGAAATGAGTATTGATGTAACAGTAATGGAAATTAGGCTCCAATCTCAGATGTGTTTTTAATTAGCAAAATGGCTCACTTTATTTAAATGCTTGAGCCACAGATGAATTATACATATGAATTACACAATGAAAGTTGAATACTCCCTAGGTATGCTGATAGACCTACAGCATCATGACAAGTCTATGATCTAATGATGTGCAAGTATTTATTACAGTTATCACTGATATACCTTGAATATTTACTACGTGCATGACAACCTTAGAATAATTTCTCAGTTGTATCATTAGAATGATCAAAGTTTTCAGTTCATTTGGTTTTAATTCCCTACAGGCAAAACCTCAGAGAGGTTTCCTCTGACAGACCCCAAAATGAGAATCTTCTGCTGTCTTCTCATACCATCTATTACCTCTCTTCTTAGTCTTTGAAACACATTAAGTCATATGTATGTTGAGGATTTAACTTGCTTAATTCATGTCTTCCACATAAGGCTAAAATTCCATGAGGAAGCAACCACATTTACGTTGTTCACCATGTCTGCCATATAAATAATGTTTAACAATACTAGAATGACTTCTGCCTGCTTTTTTTGGGAGGGAGAATATTCACATTCTTGAGGCTATAGACAGACCACTTATATTTAAGGGAAATGCTGGAAACCATTTAAATACTGCATTTCATTACACCTATTCACACAGTATAGACAGAACCATAAAGAATAAGTACTCAATTCATGGCTACACCGATGGTTGAATCAGACTCATTCTATATATTATGTCAATATGCTATTTCTACTAACATCTCACTATTTCACTTTTCAATATGTATATTTGTCATCTTAGAATTAGCATTAGGAATGACCAGCCAAGAATCACCCTTTCATTCATTAATCATAGATGAATCAAATGTCTAGTTTGTGGTAAACAATATCTATTTATTATAAGTAATGGCTACATTTTATTATAATTCTGGATAATAATCTGACCAATGTCATACTATCCATTCCCTACACCATTCTCATATCTACATACCTGAAAATTAACATTGTTTTTGTAATAGGCTTCAGCCATAGCCAAAATAACCCTATTCTAGCACATGAGCTGGCAGGCTGATTACATGCATAAATACATTCCCATCTTCTTCGTCAAACTGCTTAGCCAACAATAATTTTATCAAATACTCTTCCAGCTCTAAGGAAATGCTTTTCCCATTTTTTTCCTATAGTTAGCATTATCGGTTTTCTGCAAGACACTATACATATAACATACAAAATATTATACATATAATCTTTTCCACAATGGGAAAGATTAGATATAACATAACCCCTACCTGACTGTTATTATTGGTTACCACGGAAGAATAAAGATTAAAATAAGAATTATTATCATTACAATAGAGAAATAAAAGATTTCATATTCCAAACTAAAACATTCAATACAATGCCAAATAAAAATATAGAATATAAAATCATATCAATTGCTAATTTACAAAAAATGTAAAACATATGAAAAGGTGTATCAGCTCCACATAGCATGCCTTAGATGCACATAGGAGAAATTAGACTAATTGTTTAAGGCTTTTTAATGCGAAAAATACATATCTTTTTTTCTTTCACCTATCCCTCCACCAGTGCCCCATTCCCACCACTAATGTCCCCACATTCCCTCCCACCCCCCAGCTTACCTCTAGTTAGGCATTTTTTCTTTCCCTCCCTCCCTCCCTCCCTCCCTCCCTCCTTCTCTCTCCCTTTCTCTGTCTCTCTCTCTGTCTTCTCTTACACATTGAGGCTTACCCTACAGACATTTAGGGTTTATCATGTAAGTCTCTGTGTATATTCAATGCTGAGTTCTATAAATTAGACTAATTTAAACAAAAAAAATAAAATAACAATTTAAAGACAATATTAGGAAATTTATTAAAATATCAGGGGTTGAAGAAGTAAGACTGGAGGCAGTACAAATGTTTCCCAAATCATATAACAGATGGTTTTCCTTGTCCACTGACACTGGACTATAAATCATTTGACATCATCACGATCATTGACCAAAGCAACTCCTGGGAATGTTTCTGGTATAATTTCTAAAGATTCCTTAGAGCAGATACATCCAGATCCACCCTGTGACAGGAGAGTAAGGATAGTCAGACCGGGTACAAGACACAGGAATATGACCCAGTAGTAAGAGAAGCAGGAAGGGCAGAAGGTCCTTTTCATCAGGTGGAGAAGATTCCAAATATCAAAAATGCATTCATTTTTTGGGGATCAATAAATAACCAATAAGAATCTTTCAAGTATAACGAGAAAGAAAAGGAAGTCACTGAAATAAATGTAGCACCTCTCTGATTCACTTAAGGAACTGGGATAAATTACTGCTTCAGATTCCTGATGTTATTCTAATATTGTTTTTCAAGACACTTTTGAAAAAATAATGACTTAAAATTAGTGAAAAAATACCAGCAAAAATATCTCTTATTTCTGCTGCACCTAAACTTAACAGCAAGCACAGGACAGAAATCCTCAGAAAACCAGACTGAGTGCCTAAGTTCAGGCTTTATAGTAAGAGAACAAGATAGTCTCTGAAAGTTTTTCTATTCAAAAGCTTTTGTTAGAGCTTGGCAAAAGAATTGCAGAAACTGCTACAAAACATCAGTAAGGAAAGGAGATTGGAAAAACTTGACAAATGTGCTTTTCACTCACACACCAAAAAGTTCACCCGAATGAACCACTATTGACTATTTCATCATGAAAATTGCAATGAATTAATCCAATAGACCAGATATCACTTCTCTGTGTTCTGAGTGTCCTTTTTAGGAGTGGTATCTCCTAAAACAGACAAGCCAGCATTCTTGGGACCTGGGAACAAATGCCATTAACTCTCCTAATTCTGTATTTACAGGCAGAACTTTGGTCAATTTTTGGTCCAGGTAAGTTTAATTCCTTAGTAGCCTCCAAAGAATAAATGTCCCTTCGAGCATTGTTTTCCCATTTAGAAATGTTTTGCAATTATCAGAGAAGAAAAGGACCTAAGCATATGTCTCGTGAGACTTCTTGATGCTTTGTTCTAAACTCACAATACTTACTTGAAGGAAGATCTATTCTTTGGAGCACAGGGATAGTACAGGTATGTACCTCAGATGGGTCATGTAGATGGGACACGTAGGAGTTCATTACAAACAAGTTGGATAAAGTTCTGTGAGGTGGCAGTCTAATTTATTTTGAGATCAATAAAGCTGATGAATATGGAGAGTTGAAGACGTAAATATAGACAGTTATACACATGCTATCCTGCCAGTAATAGAGGAGAGAGAGAATGGGGAAAATTGTGGAGGACATGATTTTTCTCAGATTTTCTGATCACTGAAGCTGTAAGTCTGAGTCCTCTTTCTGTGTTCGAGGCCATTATATCTTCTTATCATTGTTCACTGTATCCTGAATCAGCCCAGACAAGGGTGGCACTCTGACTCTAGAGAAAATTGTTGTTAAGAGTCCTTCACTTGGGTTTCTGAGAACAGCTTATAAGAGCAGAGGTGAGAATGTGTAGGACCTTGCAGGTTTCCAGACCAGTCATCCATTTTTTTTCACCACCTCCAGAGCTCTCTGGGGCTGAGCAAAATCCATGGTTCATTAACACAGAGATTATTCATAGCTCTCTAATGTATTCTGCAAGCCAGGAGTGGCTCTGATTAAATCATAGTAAATGTAAGGACAGAGCCTCCGGCTGTAGCAATCTTGAACAAGTTATTTAAGGTTCTTGATGCCAGCTAAGGTTTCTTCCCTCTTAATGATGCCTGAAATTCTACAGATACAGCTTCTTTTGGTTTGGTATAGTTAAGACTTCCCTACAGCACAAGTTGCTGTATCAATGTATGAAAATTCAGTTTCTTAGGCAATTGAGTAAGGCAAAAAAAAAAACCTTGATATTTTCCACAGAGAACATTGGATGGATGTTTTTTCTACTCAGCATCTACTTGCTTTTCTTCCTGGAGTAAATTGTTCTAGAAAAGTTTTCACCACACTCCTCCCTTATAATTCAGGGAACTCTACCCTAAATTCTGAAAAGAGGCCTGAGCTGGTTCAAGAGAGGAGTCATTTTAAATATAGTGTGTTCCAGGACTTGTGCAAAAAAATAACTAGAGACAGGAGACATTCTTATAGAGCTAATAGCAAAATGATGCTAAGTCTAGAATCCATATCTTCTATCTATAATCACTCCACCTTACCCTGGGAAACTTGTTAACAACTGAATTACAGATTACAGCATTCAAAAGTGAAAGATTAATCCTGGGTTAATCTTTCTGAAGTAATCTTTATAAAGTAACTGGCAAATTATCTCTCAGCCTTCAGAGCTAGGAAGAAAGTAAGAATTCTGGAAACATCATTGAATCACACATACATACATATACCTAGAACCATATTTTCACTGGTGTACTTAACCATGGTTGAAAAGTACTATATACAATTATACATTTTGAAAGATATGAAAACTCAAAATATTTTTATTAAAACATATTGCACAACTGTTCTATTTAATTAGACCTGCAGTAATGCAAGTAGCTGTCAAGGTGTCTACCTTTAAGATACAAACCAGGGAGACACCTTGTACCAGCAGGTGCCCCTAGGAAACAATTCAAAACATATTCACTGCTGAAAGATGCTCTACCAAATAGGCTGGTACCCCATTCCTCAGACAACTGAATACCAGAACAATGAAATAAAGGCACTCAACTGTTTCAAGAGAGTGTGATAAAAGTTCAGAAGGTAACCAATTACACCAGACCTTTCTAATATGCATGAAGACGACTAGAACAACAATGCTCAGTGATCTGAAAATAACGTGACATTTGTACAGGCATTCAATAAACTTGAAGTGTCTAATGGAAAAAATAAAGAATTCATTCAAATAGAAAGAAGTAAAGGCAGTAAAGAATATAGTCCAAGTCTAAGAAGCAAAATGGATAAAGCTGAAAACTTTGTTGGTGAACTTGAAGGTACAGTAGACAGCTCCACCAGGAAAGAAAAGGCAGCAGAAGAAATAATTTCTCTAATGAAATTCCAGGAGTGAGAATGATATTCTATATATCAAGTTTGAATGAAATAGTTTATTTCCAATTAAATATCATCCATCCAGTAGTTTTGTCATTCAGAGTTGAAGGATGGATAAAAGCATTCTGGAGGGAAAAAAGCATCTGAAGATACTTATAGCACCTAAATCACTTCTGGCATGGATATTGTGTGATCTCATGTAAAAAAGCAAATATATCAAATGGAACAAGCAACCAAAATTTGATAAATACAAGGTAGTGAAACAAATTCTCCAATAAAATAGCACAGAGTAGTTGGATGGATCAGGAAACAAAATTAACTTTAGGTTGCTAAATTTAAATGGGCCTAATTGACAAAAGGCCCAT
Organism: Cryptotis parvus; assembly: GCA_021461705.1. Lineage (NCBI taxonomy): Eukaryota > Metazoa > Chordata > Mammalia > Eulipotyphla > Soricidae > Cryptotis > Cryptotis parvus. The sequence goes on along the minus strand of JAJIBD010007210.1, from coordinate 57,817 downwards.
TTAAATTCCCATGTTAAACGTAATGCGATTTGGAGACAACCACTGGACTAGAGCCATTACCAATTGGATCCCACGGGATGTCAAAAGATCACGTGGCCGCCCACCTACAAGATGGTCAGACTTCCTTGTCAAGGCCCTGAAGGAACGGTTTGAGGCTCTTCATATTCCTGAATCAACCAGATGCCATTGGGCTACATTGGCAAGTGATAGGTCCAATGGAAATGCTACTGGTGCCCGCTCAAGCAAATCGATGAATAACGGGATTCAAGTGATCAAGTGAAGTGAAGTTAAACGTAAGCACAGATTGAAAGGGTGGAAAGCAATAACATGGGCAATTGGCAGAATGGAAATGGCAGAGACTAAAAAGTACCCATACTTCTATCAGAACACCTAGATTTTAAGCTGAAGAATATAATAAGAAGTAAGGATGGGCATGACATACTATACCCATGGCCCAAATATATAGGGAGAAGAAAAGAAAGAGAGTAAAGGGGAAGGGGAAAAGAGATAAATGAGAAGCAGAGGTACAGGAGTAAGGGGACTCACATACATCAGTGGTGCTAATGAATAATAGAGCTAAATAACCAAATCAAAGTCAACAACACTGAAGTCACAAGACCCCAACTTTAATAACCAAACGTAAGTGGTGCCTGTTAATATGACAGACAGGGGCTGGGGCAGGGTATGAGAGAGAATCTGGGAACACTGGTTGAAGGAAGTTGACACCAGTAGTGCAGTTGGTGATGGAACACTGTATGTCAAAAACTAACTACTTGTAACTCAACGTGATTTAATAAAGGAAAATTAAAGGGGGGATGATCTTAGCTGTTATCAACAAAATATGCTCTAAATTAAGGGGCATCAATATTTATATTTTTAAATACTAATAGATCTGAAGAGATACAGTAATGGGATCACAATCATAGTGGAATACTTCAATACCTTACTGTCATCATTGAACAGAATGTTCATCACTTCATACTCAAAATCATCTTCACAATAACAAGAAGACAGCATGTCAATAAAGAAATAACAGCCCAAAATCTGTAATTTGAAGAACTCGTACAAATAGGCATGTATATTGTCTTCCATAATCAAAATGCCAAATACATGTTGTTCTCTAGTGTACATGGAATATTGTCCAGGATGGGTTGCATATTTAGATACAGTGTGAGAATTCATAAACTCACAAAAATAGAAACTATATCAAGTACATTTTTAAAACATATGCCATGAAAAGATAAATTAATTATAAAATTAAAACTGAGGGAAAGTTCCAACATTTGGTGAAATTGAGCAAAATATTGCAATCAGTCTCAACAAAAATGAAATCAAATAAGAAATTTTAAAAATTATTCAAATAAATAAGAACGAATACATAAAAGCTATCAGAAATGTGGGCACAGCAAAAAACTTTACTAAGGGAGAACAGATCAGAGCAATACCACCTCACATTAAGTCACTTGATCACTTGATCACTTGAATCCTGTTATTCATCAATTTGCTCGGCGGGCGCCAGTAACATTTCCATTGGACCCTATCACGTGCCAATGTAGCCCAATGGCATCTGGTTGATTCAGGAATATGAAGAGCCTCAAACCGTTCCTTCAGGGTCTTAACAAGGAAGTCTGACCATCTTGTAGGTGGGCGGCCACGTGATCTTTTGACATCCCATGGGATCCAGTTGGTAATGGCTCTAGTCCAGCAGTTGTCTCCAAATCGCATTACATGTCCAGCCCATCTGATTTTCGAAGCCTTGGCAAACGAGATAGCGTCCCTGATTCTGGAATAGCGACAGAGGTCAGAACTCTGGAAACCTTCACTCACTTGAGTGAGGTGTGATATTCCAAGCATAGCTCTTTCGATTCCTCTCTGGGAGACCCGAATAGCATTCTCATCCTGCTTTCGTAGGGCCCAGGTCTCTGAGGCGTATGTTAATGCAGGGAGAACGGTGGAGTCGAAGAGATGTGCCAGGAGCCGGAGGTTCTTTGTCCTTTTAGCTATTTCTTCGATGCCTTTGAAGGCATTCCATGCCACTCTCTTCCTCCTGTGCAGCTCAGGTTTTAGGTTGTTCATCATGTTGACTTCTTGACCTAGGTACACATAACTGCTGCATTCAGAGATGTTTATTTCATTGAGAGTGAATGGGGCCTCAGGAAGTAGTTCATTTTTCATGAACATAGTTTTCTTCAGATTCAGCTGTAGACCTATCTTTCCACATTCTCGGTCAAAGTCAGCCAGCATTTGTGTCGCTTGGCTAATGTTTGGTGTTATTAGAACGATGTCATCAGCGAAGCGGAGGTGGTGTAGTTGCCGACCATCTATCTTCACTCCCATTCCTTCCCATTCTAATTGTCGCATGATGTTCTCGAGGGTGGCGCTGAAGAGTTTTGGTGAAATGGTATCACCCTGTCGAACCCCTCTTTTGACATCAATGATCACTTCTTTGTAGAATGGTGAGATCCTGGTGGTGAATCCATAATACAGCTCACGAAGGATCTTGATGTATTGGGTTTGAATGCCCTGTTTGGCTAGGGCTTTGATGACCGCTTCAGTCTCCACAGACTCAAAGGCTTTCTGTAAATCAATGAACGTGAGACAGAGCGGCATCTTGTACTCCCTACAAACCTCAATGAGCTTGGTTACTGTGTGGATATGGTCGATTGTGCTGAATCCTTTCCGGAAACCTGCTTGCTCGCATGGTTGTCCTTCATCTAGTGTTGTGCTAATCCTGTTCAGGATGACTCGTGTAAACAGCTTGTAGATGACAGACAACAGGCAGATGCGGCGATACTTGCCGATGTCGTGAATGTCTCCCTTCTTGAACAGTAGAACTGTCCTGCTGGTTTTCCATTGGGAGAGCACCTTGCATTAGGACAGGTAGCATGAGAAGAAATCTTCACATTAAGTAAGAAATAAAAACTCAAATGAACTCTCCTTCCAACTTTGGGAATTAGATAAAGAACAACAAATGAATGCCAAAGTAAATAGAAGGAAAAAATTTTAAAAAATCAAAAATAAATAACAAAAAAAGCACAAATGGTCAACGAAACCAGAAGCCAATTATTTTAAAGCAATAAAACCCTAAAGTATCCCTTATCTAGTTTAACAAGGAAAAAGAAAATCCAAATAAGTATCAGGATCAAAATGTAAAGGGGATAAATGGCAAAAGTTTCCCCAGAACTACATAAGATCAGGAGGTTGCAATGAATAACTATATGCCACTAACTTAGAGAACCTAAAAGAAATAGATAAATTCTTAGAATCATCCAGTTTCCAAAGACTAAATTAAAAAGGAATTTATAAACCTGATATTTAAAAACATGAACATAAAAAGCATTATTGAGGAGATTAAAACCATAACTTAAAATCTCCCCCAAGAAAAAGAGCCCTGGTCCAAATGTGTCCATTTATGAGATCCATCAAAACTTAGAAGACTGCTTCATTGCTTCTCTTCCATAATATTGAGGAAACATAAATCATTCTTAATAGCCCCTATGAAGAAAATAGTATCCTAATACCAAAAGTAAACATTGCTATCATAATAAACTATAATTACAGAGCAATATTAATAAGCATCTATGCAAAGATCCTCAACAAAATATTTTCTTTTACATGGAGAATATACTTAATGCTTTTTCTTTAGGTCATTTTAAGCACACTTTCTTGGGTGTATCATCTATTTAAACATTAATTTTATAGTAGTTGCTGTGGTTTGCAGTGCAATTGATGATGGGGCACTACTAACGTTCTCCTTGAGAAGCATATAGGCCTCATTTTTCCTCACCTTCCGTCATTCCTATCCCTCCGTTATCAGGTGATATTTCATGGATATCTGCTTTCCCTCTGGATGTCTGGGAGGGACTCAGTCTATCTTCTCAGTTCCTACTTAAAGCCCTACCAACTTGGGGGGAAAATTAGCCAACTTATAGTGACAGACCTTTACACCTTTGGAACAGAGCTGAATATTCTGACACATACCCTCAAATATATGATCACTTAATAGTCAATAAAGGAGCAAAAAATATTAAATGGAGCAAAGAAAATCTCTTCAACAAGTGGTGCTGGGAAAACTGGTCAGTTCCATGTAAAAAATGAACTTAGATCTCCTTCTAATGCCATGCACAAAAGTCAGATCAAAATGGATTAAAGATCTCAACATCAGACATGAATCTATAAGGTATATTGAAGAAAACAGGAAAAATGCTCTACAACATCGAAAGTGAAGGCATCTTCAAAGACAAAACACCACTGACAAAGCAAATGGAAGCAAATATAAACAAATGGGATTATATGAAACCAAAAATCTTCTGCACCTCAGAAGAAATGGTGACCAAGATACAAAGACAGTCCACAGAATGGGAAAGAATATTTACCCAATACCCATTTGACAACGGGCTAATATCAAAGATATGCAAGGCCCTGGTAGAGCTTTTCAAGAAAAAGGCATCCAACTCCATTAAAAAGTGGGGAGAAGAAATGAACATAAATTTACATGATAATCCCTAAATGTCTATAACAAGAGACAATGTGTAAGAGAAGGAGGGGGAGAGAGAGACAGAGAGACAGAGAGAGAGACAGAGAGAAGAGAGAGAGAATAAAAAGAAAAAGCTATAGAGGCAGACTGGGGAAGGTGAGAGGGAATAATTTGGGGACATTGGTGGTAGAAAATGGACACTGGTGGAGGGACTGGTGATGGAACACTGTATGGCTGAAACCCAATCACCATCATTTTTGCAATTGCATATCTCATGGTGGTATAATAAAATTTTTTTTAAAAAAAGAGACAAAAATTGTAGTGTTAAATATAGAATTTTCAAAATGGAAAAAAAAAATCAGCGTTTTAGAAAACATTCTATCTACCTTCCTGGACAGGATTGGGTTAAAATCTATATATACGTTTATACAGGAGATCACTGGAGCCCGAAACTTTTGTTGAAGTCGTTAATATAGAAGTCCTCTTTTGTCTGAAAAATAGTCATTTGATTGCCATCCATGAGGACATTCCCTGAGAATGAAGTCCCTACTGAGAAAAGCAGAGCCAAGTTGGGAAGTGCAGATTCCTTGAAGATTCCACATTTAGCCCTGCCTGAAACAAACTCTCTGGGTTTTCCATTTTCTGAATCCTCTGAAATTCTTTTATCACTGTATCTAAATCACTTAAAGTTAAAATTGACCTGCCTAATACATTCTTATGACCCTGTCGTATGCATGTTTATTGAGTCTTTTAAACTTGCAGCCTGGAACACCTTAGCATCAAAATTACCAAAAGTCTGGGTTTCCTGGAAAGAAAATTGCTTCAGATAGAACCATTAACTATGTCCCAAGAATTGTAGAGGTCTTTCCCTCAGTCAGGAAGCCACGGGAGTCTTTGGATGCTTCATTTTTCACTTTATACTGTCCCCACTTCACCAGAGCCTAGCAGAGAATACCACAAATGAAAATCTCAACAACAAAAACTTCTGATCGGTCCAATTTCCAACAGATTTGTTTTCTTTCTTCTTTTAGTAGGAGAGGCAAATTCAATTTTCTTTTCAGAATATTTAGATGTGACTAATGAGGCCACAAACTTCCTTTTAGACCTCTCTTTCTATTAATTCTCTCTTGCTGTCAAGAACATGCCCCCACCACAAGACTTATTTCTATGGTTTTGGTTCTCCTATAGCAACTTAAAGGTTATACTATAATAAGCAATTCCCACCCAGAAGGAAGGATGAACCAAATTAGCCAGATGATAATTATAATTCTTCCAGCTCCCTTCCTAAGATATTGTTTAAACGGTCTAGTCCTTTCCTTTGAATTACTTGATCACTTAACATCCCATTATTTGTTGATTTGCTCGTGCGGGCACCAGTAACTTTTCCATTTGACCCTATCATGTGCCAGTGTAGCCCAATGGCATCTGTTTGCTTCAGGAATGTGAAGAGCCTCAAATCGTTCCTTCAGGGTCTAGATGAAGAAGTCTGATCATCTTGTAGGTGGGCGGCCACATGATCTTTTGACGTCCCATGGGATTCAGTTGGTAATAACAATGTTTATTTTCCCAGTAATTTCCTTTGAATACTTAATATTATTATTATCATTCTTATTAGTGTCATTGTGGTTCCACTATAGAAAGGGAGTTATTTCAGGCATAATAGTTTCTGTTTATGCTTTGGCTTTTATTTATTCTAGCTTCAGAAACTATAATGGGGTTAAAATTTATGGTATTGATAAATTACTACCATTACCATAGTACCCAAATCTTGGTTCGGTATTCCAGTGTCGTGGTTATCATCGTTCATTATTGCCTATGTTATTTAAATCTCTAAATTTTACAGATGAATAAAATCATCCTTCTCTCCCTGAGTTATTTCACTTAACATGAATTATCCTTCTCACTCTGTGTTATTTTCTTTAACACGATACCCTCCAGTTCCATCCAGGTTGCAATAAGCTGCATGATTTCATATTTTTGCAGTATTCCATTGTGTGTAAATTATTTTTCATTTTAATTTTTAATTGAATACCAGTTACAATGCTGAAACAGTTGAGTTTCAGTCATACAATGTTCCAGCATTCATGCCTTCCCAGTATATATTTCCCAACACACTGTCCCTCCTGCTCCCCCCCACCCCCACACCCTGCCTCTACGGCAAAGAATTTTCTTCTCTCTCTCTCTATTTCTCTCTCTCTGTCTCTCTCCTTTCAGCCACTGTGGTTTGTGATATGTTACTCAAAGGGTATCATGCATATCACTTTATCTTCTTACAGCACCCAGTTCTTGTCCACAGTGATGGTTTCCAACTACCATTGTCATAGTTGTCCCTTCTCTATCCTGTCTTCTCCCTCTTTATGGCAAGCTTCCTACCATGAATGAGTTCTTCTGTTCCCTCTCTCTACTTACTATCTTTAGGTATTGGTCTCATGCTGTTTTTTAACTACACAAATGAGTGCAGTCATTCCATGTTTGTCCTTCTCTCTCTGACTCATTTTATTCAGTATGATGCTCTCCATGTCCATCCACGTATAATAGCTGCATAGTATTCCACTATGTAGATGTACCATAGTTTCTTTATCCACGTATCTCTTATCAGGCACTAGGATTGTTTCCAGATTCTGGCTATTATGAAGAGTGCTGCAATGAACAAAGGAATGCAGGTGGCTTTTCTGCATTGTGTTTTTGGTCTCCCAAAAGGTGTAGTCCCAGGAGCAGTATTGCTGGCTCATATGGAAGTTCAATTTCTAGGGTTTTGAAGACTGTCCTTATTTTTTTTCCAGAAAGACTAGACCAATCGACCTTCCCACCAGAAGTTAATGAGTCTTTTTATTCTCCACATCCGTTTCAGGACTGGTTGTTCTTTCTGATGTGTGCCAGTCTCTGTGGCAATACCTCAACTTCTTGATTCATTTATCTCACATTTGGGTTGTTTCCATATTCTGCCTATTGTATTAGGTACTGCAATGAACATGGGTTACATATTTCCTTTTGAATCAATATTTTTATATTTGTGGGGGTAGGTACCAATAAGAGGATCTTCTGGGAGTTCTATACTTACACTTTTGAGAAATCTCTGTATTGATTTTCATAGGAGTTGAACCAGATGACATTCCCACCAACAGTGAGTGAGGATTTCCTTCTCACTACATCCCTACCAAAACATGTTTCCAATTTTTTGATATATGCCATTCTCAGTGTAACAGATATTTCATTGTTGTTTTGATTTGCATTTTCCTAATCATAAGTGATGATGAGCACTTTTGCATATGCCTACTAGCCTTACATATGTTCTTTGAAGAAATGAATGCTTATTAATCTCTCCTCATTTTTGATGGAGTTACTGGATTTTTAGAGCTTTTCAAACCTTGGATATTAACTCTGTCTTGAGTGTCTAAGTGTGTAAAAAATATATTCACCTATTTATTGTGGCATCTTTTTAATTTAAGTTTCTTCTGCCATACAAAAACATTTCAATTCAATGTAATCACATATTTTTGCCTTTCTATTTTTCTATTTGCCTCTTGAGTAAAATTATTAAAAACCTCTTTAAGTCCTATTTTTGAGAGGGTTGTCCCTATTTCTTTTCCATGTATTTCCATGATTTGGGGCTAATTTCTGTGTTATTTAATCCACTTTAATTAACTTTTGTGAAGGTGTGAGAGATTCCATTTTTTCCCAACAGTATTTGTTGAAGAGCCTTCCTTGCTCCATTCCATGTACTTAGATACTTACCAAAAATTAACTGTTTTTAGCTGCATTCTATTATCCCTACAGCCTCTTTTCCTGCCTTTATTGGGGGGTGGAGGTGCTGATGACCAGGATTTGTGGTTATCCAGGAAAATTTGGTCTCCTTTTTATATTCCCAGGCCTTCCTGCTCATACTTCCTCAACATCTAACTCAGAAAAGCTGAGCTGAGGAAAATGTCTATGAGGAAACAAGGGCGGCCCATCATATATTATCCTCAAGGCAGGGAATATTCCCAGGTAAACCTGTCTGGGCTGACAACTCTGGCACTTCTCAGAATGGGGACAAGTATGTTTCTTTTTATGACAGAAGGCACAGCAGCCCACAGCTACCTCTGATATCTTCCAACGTGGGCCCAGCTGCACAACCGAACTTCATCAAACTAACAAGTCACAAAATTGATTCAGCATTATAACTCCTAGACAGTGCAGCTGCTTAGATGGCCATGCAACACCTCCAAATACTGGTATTAGCTCGGTAGTATCACAGCAAATCTGATGGGAAAAGTTGCATGGAAGACCACCAACTTCAATAAGCCTAAACAATAACACAGCCTCAACCAGCACCAACAAGCCTAGTAAATCCTCAGATAATGACTTTAGTAACACCATTGAGAGATATAGCAATGATCACAAATTGACTTTCATTGCTCTAAGCTTTGACATTTTCGTTTGTTTTTGTGTTGTAACAAACAATATAAAGTAAATTTGTTTGTGTCTGCAAGGGGGAAGACTGGGTAATGGGTGGGAAACTGAGGGCATTAGCGGAGGTAAGATCACACCAGTGGTGGGATTGGTGTTAGAAAATTTACTGCCTGAATAAACTAAATTATGAACAACTTTGTAAATCACAGTTATAATTTTTTAAGAGGGAGGGGAAGGAATGTACTAAAAATAAGAAAGTGGGAGAAAAACAAAATTCAGGAAATGTTCTGAATAAAAAGACAGAAAGGGAAAGAAACTCAATTTCCAGTAAATATTTTTTGAATAATTCAAATTTTCAAACAAATCATGTATTCTTGACACTGTCTGAAAAAACTCCTCTACATAAAAAGAAAAGAGCCCTAGAGCACATATTTCAACTGAAGGTTTTAACAGCAGTGCAAGATATATTTAAGAGATAGGCAGTCATGGGAAGAATTTGAGTTCTCTCAATTTTGCCACAGGAATGACAGATGGAATTGGAAGTCATGTAATTTGCTTCTCCTTATTTCCAACCCATTTATCCAAAGAAACAAACAAAAAGTATGTATTTCAAAAAATCACTTAAAATAAAAATGAAACTTTTATTGTCAAAACTCATTGGGTTTCCCTGATAAGAAAGATCAAAGCCTTAGAGATTTTTATTTCTTAATTAAGAGATTCAATGATCTTATTTGCAGAGTTGAAAATGAGGGTAAGGAAGTCATTCAGTGGGGGAAAAAAATCCCAGAGTTCTGAATTCATTCAGAAATTCAGAATAATGTATGTGGAATACTAACTAGAAGGTGCTATGACACTTCAGAGAGGGAGCAATGTGGACAGAGGTAGTTACTGAAGGTGGTAAGAGCAAGGAGGTGCAGGGGTAAAGGGGATATGAAGGCAGTGGAGACAAGGAGGTAGAGGGACAAGAAATCTTGCGAACAAGAAGGTGGTGGGACAACAAGACCTTGGGAACAAGAAGCTCTTGTAAACAAGAAGCCAGTGGGGTTAAGAAGACCATAGTGACAGGAGATGATAGAGATAATGATATGGTGGAAACAACCCTCGGTGATGAGTAACAGCATAATTTATATAACTTCTAAATCCCTGAGCCTCGGCTTCCTCACAACATGCTAGGAAAAGACAGTACCAGAAGGATGATTCTCTAAAAAATAAATTTTGTGTAGGAAACATCCTACATAGTAATTACAGAATAATTGTTAACTAAACAGACTCAATGAAATAGTACATAGTGAATGAAAATCAAATTATACTGTGACAAAAATCAATTCCAATGTCCTTGTCCTTGACTTTTAATTGTCAATTAATTGTTGCAGAAAGGCAGATCATGAGCTGGTAGGGCAGATATTTTTTGGTAACACTGTCTTCTGTAGCTGGGTTCCTAGCTCTTTACCTTCCCCTGGACTTCAAGCATTGTTGTAGTAGAACCAGTAGGGTTTCCACTAGCCTGTTATACATGATACATGATATACATATATATATGAATATATATACACAAATATATATATATATATATATATATTATTGGGGGTGTTGGCATACAAGATGTATTAAATGTCTTTGTTTGGCTTTTTTTTTCTTCAACAAATTAGAAACATATAGTAATGAGGCCTATTTTTTTGCATTATGATTTTATTTTTTTTATTAAATATTTTATTATACCACCGTGAGATATACAATTACAATGTTATTCATTATTAGAGGTTTCGGTCACATAGTGTTTCAGCACCCCGCCCTCCACCAGTGCCCATTTCCCACCACCAATGTCCCCAATTCCCTCCTCCTTCCCATAGCCTGCCTAAATGGCAAGTTCTTTATCTTTTTTCTCTCTCGTGAGGACTATTTTTCAGATGTAACTGAGGCCTTCCATTTTTGTTCTAGTGTGGTTATATTGTGCATTAAGTTTGTGTTTATCTCATTTAGACTTCATAGTACCTCTCTGAGATAGTTATAAATATTCTCAAATTATCAAAAATGAAAGTAGGCTAGAATAAATAAATAACTTTCCCAATATCATGCAACAGAGAGCACTGAGGGAAGGCATCACAACTACATAGTCAAGGGAGGAGCCCTAACCAGGGAGCAATCTTGCCTCCCACAGAGTGGGGGTGATGCTTAATCTAAGGACGAGGGATAAACAAGTTGTGACTTTGCAAGTGAACAAAAGCAGAAACTTCTCAGTTGGCTTTGCTTACATTCCTCTGTAGGCCCTGGAACATCTCAAGTACCAATTAGGGAGCTGATGAGGAGCGCAGATTTGATGATACGTGGAAATGAGAGTTAGGTAAGAAGTCCACGAAAAACAGGGGAGGGGAAGAAAAGGTAATAAGGGCTAAACAACAAATATCATTGCCTTAGATGAGTGCTGGGAGCAGGAAGAAAAGAGAAACCTTAGATTCCTGAGTCTTGGAGGGGCCTGGATTGTAAGAAGCTCTTCCAGCAAGACTGACTACTCTAGAGCACAAGCTGGGCCCATAGGGCATATGTGGGCCTAGTAGAATTTTAATTCCCCACTTATCAGACTTTAACAATGAATGCAATAATTAATATGCAATGATAAAATATTTAATAAAAGTCATTCATAAAAGTACCTTTGTAGTACCTTTTTTTTTATAAAGAAAGAGACCTGTGAAGATCAAAGTTTCTCAGGCTTGCACAAATATTAAAGTGGGCTTTCTAGATAGGGAACAAGCACTCTACTATGTAGAGTGGGTGCTTAGGGTGATCTTTTTTGGTTTGGCATCTTGAATATCAGCTGTTCTTCTAAACCCAATGAGGATCATTCTAATGCTTTTTTAGGGTCCCTTTGGATTCCCCAATTCTTCACCCAATTGTTCTCCAAGCAGGAAGTTGCTCAAAGTTGAACAAAGTATGTTCACTCATCCTCCATGATGCTCCCAGTGAACAGCGGCCAAATAGGAAGAGATGGGAAGTAGAGAAGGCAAAGGAGGAAAGAACACCAGTGGAAGTAGTGGTATAAAGGCTGTACTAGGGTAAAGGAATTCTGCACCTTGAATTCTTAGCTGAGCAATGAACCCTTACCTTAGCATCACCTCTATTTCAGCCATCTGGGGTTTCCTTTTCAATTTTTTGGTTTTGGAGCCTCCTGTGTTCAGGACTACATCTGGCTCAGTGCTTTGGAGTCGCTCCAGTGATGCCAGAGGTTGAACCCAGGACTCTTGCATGTAAAGCATGTGTTTGGTTCATTCAGCTATCTTCCTGGCCACCACCTTGAATTTCTGATTAACTGGAGTGAAAAGAAAATTAGCTCAAGTAGAATAAGTACACAACAAAGATTCACACAACATAAGCATACATATGCAGACTTGCAACAAATATGTACACATATACACACATATAGAGAAACATATATAGGCTCATATGCACAGAAACATAATATAAGTAATATACACATAGCTATATAGCCATGGAGCATATACAAATACATGCATACTATAAAAATACAAGAATTTGCATGAATACAGAGACATGGCTATTTCATTCACATAGATACACATCTTACAGAGATTGTTACATGTATCTGTATACATATACAAATGCACAAGAGGAGTAAATGATTTAAATTAACATAGGAAAGGATTGTATTAATTGAAATAAGTGAAAACTTAAAAGACTGTCCTCAACTAGAAAGTAGCAGCTTTTATACAATTATTATTGCTAAACAGTAAAGAAATTAATAAAGAAATGTCTGAGTACAAGGGCATTATAGCGTTCATAAAATTTAGCTTCCTCATTTTACAAACAAATAAATGAGGTTGATAAATGAGAAGAGTTGAGTTCAAGATCTCCCAATGTCAATCAAAAGTACAATCTTAAGGGGAAAACTGTCCACACTAATAAAATAAGGAACATTTCCTTTAAAAGAACGAATGCAGGTCATACATGTATAAATTAGTACACCACCATAAACTCAAAGCATCTGCAATTCCTTTCCTGCCTCCTTATGAACCCAGTTTAATGTTATTTAAAAACATTTCTCTAGCTGTAAGGAAGGAAACTTTTCAAGTATGCAGAGTGTACGAAAAAGGAGACCAAATTTTCACTTGAGGCTCTAAGTAAAAGATAATAATTTCATTTCAAATTTATAGAGTCCTGGAGGGGAAGCAATTGCAACATTAAAATTATTTGTACAACATGCCATTGATCTCTCTCCCTGTGTACATGTGGGTGGACAGGATTGCCTTCTGTCAGATACAGTGTGAGGGACACCAAAAAGATCTCTATATTCTTTAATGGTACTTGATGTCTTTCCTTTCTGATGACTAACTTTTCCAGAAATATTCCTTTAAATTACAATATTTTCTAGTAGAATTACACACACACACATAAACACACACACACAGATACCCATATATTCCCAACCACTCTCACCCATCTCTAGAACTCCCTACTAGATAGAGTGTCTACAGCAATGCTTGGCAGGTTTCCAAAAGAAGTATCTAGGTGTTCAAGAAGCTAACCACTAATTCCTAACATCATCTAAATGATTACTACAAATGACTACTATAAACTCTAACTCAAGTGTAAGCTCTGACACTCTGGTTTTATCTTTAGTAGAGTAGGTGCCTCTATTCACTTTCATTGTCAAAGCATTACCTTCAGAGAGACTTGCAGCCACAGTATTAAACAGAGTCAGATTTCCTTTATCACTGAAATTCCTGTTTTAGTGACATTGCCAAAGAGCCATCTTGCAATATAATAAGCATAAGATTCAGTTCAGATGCAATATTGGGAAAAGGGAGATGTTTGTGGGAAACTTACCCCAGGCCCAAACGATTGCTCTCAGACATCTATAGCAATGACAGTATTACTATTATTACTGAAAACAACACAACACAAGACCAAAGATGCTGAAAATGTTTATTTACTCTGGGAAGAAGATCATAGCGAACAGAACTTAATACAGCATTTCTTTCTCAACCAAAACACACAGACAAATTAAAAAACACCTTGAGTACAGAAAGGTCATATGCCTCTCTCAGAGAGGATTATCAATCTAAAATAGTTTGTGATTAATGGATGAGATTTCTGTCGTTACAGGAAGCAGGTCCAGGTCAGAATGAGCAGAGCTGAGCAGAAGAGAAACATACTGTATCAAAGGAATTGAATTGATATGTCAAAGGAATTAGACTATTCTGAAACTAGACTATAAAAGTATTCATTAGAGAGTTGGTTAATATTTCATCACATGGAAATAGTAGCCTGGTAATGGCCCATACGAAAATATAAAAATGGAATCTTCAAAGTTTACAAGAATTTCAAGTTTACAGGTATGTTTGAAAGTCCATTCATGGTGAATAAGCCCAATAAAGGTGAGTGTATAGGAGACAGAAAAGAAAAATAAGTTGTGTTAGTATCTTATTTGCTTAATATGCAGTCCATTTGGTTAATATATTGACCAAAAATCCCACAATTATAACTAACAATCATTACGCAGTTATTACATGGAAAATATTATTCTAAAAACTTTAAATCAACTCTATAATATGAAAATGTTCATAAACACCCTCCTTAGAGATGAGGTTGTCATGGGGCTCCAAGCTGGTTAAATAGTGGAGTCAAGATGCAGAACACAGAGTCTGACCCAGATCCCAGACCCCATATACTCTTATCACTAAATTTAATACTTGTGAGACTGGTATGTAGCTCTGGAGCAAACATTTGAGACCGAGTTAAAATTAATAGGCCAGGAATAAGAAGTAGGTGCTAATTATTAGAGCCCACCATGAACTCCAAGTCAAAAAAAATAAAAATGGCAACCTCCTCAGGATGCTCCCAAGCATATTCCCTAACTCACTAGAATCAGGAGTCCTATGATAATGACCTCCACCAACCCATGATCAGCTTTTCTAAACATCTAGACAAAACTGAATAACTCAGCATAAGCCAAAGCAGGACAGTATAAGACTAAACAATATAATCCTAGGGAAGAATAGACAACTGTCTATGTGACAGCACCATGCATCAGGTGACAGGACCAGTATAAGAAATGATTACCCAAAATTATTCTCTAGCACTGTTCACTGATGGTCACAAGTCTCTAACTATTCACTGAGAGTCACAAAGATAAGGGGACCAACTCCCAACCATCCTTAAATGAGAATCAAGAGAAAAACTTCTTCCTGGACCCTAGTTAAAGCCACTTAATGGAATATACCAACCAAGATGGAATAGTAGGTGGTGGGAAGATTGCAAGACAGGGCTTATGAAGATGCAGTAGGAAAGGTCATTTGTTGGAGTACATGGCTACCCAGAGCCTCTGCATCTTGCCTGAAGTTACCTCCTGCATGCCACTTTGTAGATAGGGCAGGAAGACATTTTGATATGTGACTCTAAGTGGCAGAATATTTTACCATGTATTCTATGTTAGCTGGTATAAATATTTCCTCATATTCTTCATGGATCCCCTTGAGGGACTCAATGGATTGCAATCAAGTCCAATTCTTTCAGGTTTGCTTCTCTCAGGACCTCACCATTGAAATGTTAACATTGCCCCAGCCAAGGTCTGCTCTTGAAGTTTCCCTGTATGCCCTATGCAGAGTAGGGCATATGAGATAACTGTATCTCAGAATCAATACAAAAGGCATGTATCTATACCATAGAGATTCTACAGCCAGGTATATATTTCTCCAAGCCTTCCTTCACAAGATTCTTATCTTTACTTCACAGTTGTTCTAGGTATTAGACTTTAGACTTTTTAAAGAGCCACACTTCCTTGCTAGGAGGCAAACAGCATTTTCTCTGATTTAATTATTGTTATATTTTATTTAAAAGATTATCCTATGCAGCCAAACAAACCCTGGTAAGGTATTCCAGACCCCCTGAGTATTGCTGGGTGTGACCCAAAAAACAAAAAAAACAAACAAAGAAACTAAAATAGAAGCACTACATGACCCAGCAATCCACTCCTAGAAGTTTATGTAAAGAATATGAAACTATTAACCTTAAATCACTTCACTTGAATCACTTGTCTTCCTGTTGTTCATCGATTTGTTCGAGCAGGCACCAGTAACATCTCCATACGTCCTGCCACATGCTAGTGTAGCCCAAGGGCATCTGTTCTCTCCAGGAACATGAGGAGCCTCAAACCATTCATTAATGGTCAGATACACGGGGCAGAGCTGCTACTAGCTCTTCCTGTGCCCAGGAAGGTGATCATGAGGTGCTCAGGAAGGAAGGCAGGTTCCAACCCTGGCCCGCCATCCCAGCAGAGCCTTGCAAGAAGCCAGAGGAACCCCACACCATGAGGGGCAGTCATTGTTCAACATTCAGACTCCACAACTCGTCAGAGCTCCACCCAGCAGAAGAGCTTTCTCCATCTCACACAATCCCAAAGTGGCTGTGCGGTTCATCAATAAATGCATGAGATGAGAGGCTACTACAAGAGTATCCCACCCGCACAGCAGAGCCTGGAAAGCTACCTTGCCAGGTAGCTTGTGTCGTATTTGATATGCTAAAAACCAGTAACAACTGTAGACCTCATTCCCATTAATCTGAAAAGGTATCTATATTTCTATGTTCACAGAATTGTGGTCCTAGAAAAAGCAGAAAAACACCTGATTAGCAAAGAGGGATTGCTTGGCATTCAAATGACTTAAGTTTGAAAGAATATTCACCAACATGGGCTGGAGAACAATTTTATTTATTTTTCTTAATTTTTTTTATTATACCACTGTGAAATATACAGTTACAAAAGTGTTCGTATTTGGGTTCAGTCATACAGTGTGGAGAACAACTTTAAAGAGTAGAAGTAGGGAGTCTAGTTTATGCTCAGCAGGTGTAGAGTGATGTGAAATGTGTACACTAATTTTTCAAGAAGCATAATGCTCTTGGCAGGAAGCTGTAGCATGTGCAATTGAGAGACATACAGAAACATATATCACATGTATAGAAAATAGAAAATGGCATGAAAACATCCTTGAAGGTGTATTTAGCATGATAATGAAAATCAAAGAGACTAGAAGTTTAAGTGAATTCTACTGCTCAGTCTTCACTGCCTGGTACTATCCAGACAAGGGCTGTGGTCCTTACTGCAAAAGTGTTTCTAACGTCCTACTTTGGCCCAATTGGAGCCAACGGAATGCAACAGGGCAGCCTCTCCCAGAGACAGGTTGTCACTTTTCCAAACTATAAACCTCAGGCCAGTCAATCTCAGCTATTCCTAACCCCGGGAAGTTATTCTAAATTGCAAAACTGTTGCCAAAAAAAAACATTGACAGCAGCATTATTCACAATAGACAAGACATGGAAATAACAAAGATGAACAATCATAGGCATAATTATCACAATGATGCAGGCAAACAGGTAGATAGGGAAGGTACCCTACAGCCATGACTATGAATTCATGAGAAGTAATAAAACCAATGGCCCCGAGGTTGCAAAAACCCACTTAGTGAGCACAGGACCTAAGGCTTAATAAGATCTTTAACTGGCCCCAGCACAGACACAGAGAAGGCTGGAGCCCCTCCAAGAGAAGCTTCAGCAGGAAAAAAAGGCCAGAAAGGAACATCAATGACTATCACCTACTCCCAAGTCTACCTCCTTGCAACTACCCTAGCAAGGCTCTTACCTAGGTAGAAAGTCAGAGTGGGCATATGCTGCTAAGCCCATGTGCTGCCTGTCCCATGTGTTGCTGCTGAGCACATGTGGCACCTGCATTTTCCCTCTTGAAATGTTTGCTTCCATATTTTCATATCTATTGCTTCGAAGGTGTGCTGGGGCTCCCTCTCTTTCTCTGGATGAAGTCCTTACTCTCTCGAGCATGTCATTCTCTCTCTTTCTCTCTCTTTCTCTCTCTCTTTCTCTCCCTTTCTATTGAGAGGTCAAAGGGTGACAGACTGTACCCAAAAGGCCTGCATTAGATCCAGGCCTGGTTTTCCTTGCCTGCCAGGAGCAAGCGGTTTTATCAGTCCTAGATTTGCCTATAAGTTCATGGGTTGCAGAGGTGGTTGGAAAGAAAACAAATAATTCCCAAGGCTGCTGCTTCTTTCCTCCCCACTTCACGTAAGTCATTTGGAATCTCCACTGGCATCAATAATATCAATGGTAGCAACCACATAGCGATGAAAGTAAATATTGACAGATGACTGGTTTACAACATGGTGGTTACCACAGCAGGAGCAGAAGAATATGGGAGAAATGGATAGATGGGATCAATTTGATATGGAAATAGCATTAACACTTGAGTAGCTGGTGTTGTGAGGTTCAGAAACAAATATAAATGTGAAGTTGTACTTCAAAATTCAGACAAGAGGGAATAAAAAGAGACAACTGTATATAGTCCTGAGGTAGGTAAGCAGATAGAGACTTTGGGCAATAAATTTTTAAAAGTTATAAAACCACCAAATAACCTGAGGAAGGAATTACTCTCCATAAAGAATAGACTTCCTTCGGAGATGATTCCCACATGAACAGAGGCCTGGAAAGACTGTGAATAAAGACAACCAACAATGCAAATGTCCATCTTAAACTGACAGAAAAGGCAGAATGCCCTTAGAACATGATGATTTATCAGCAAGAAAGGCCTAATAAGAAAAGCAAAGGCCATCAAAAAGCTCAAAGTTCTTTCTCTTCACAGTACTCAATCAAAGATTTTTTATCTGCACGGAGAACTCCAAGACAACTTGGAGAAACGCTGTGTGTAATCCCTCCCACAAGTCATTCGGGCTCTCCCTCTATATGAAGAAGTCTGTGTTCTCCCTTTAACATTTCTTTTTCTTCTTCATTCCTTCTTTTTACTCCTTCTTTTATTTTCCTTCTTCCTTTCATTTTTTGGGGTCAAGCCAGCAGTTCTCATACACTGCTCTTAGCTCCGTACCCAGGGGTTGCCCCTAGCAAGTGTTCAGAAGATCATGTCATGGCTGGGATCCAACACGGGAGCCCACTTAGCTACTATCTCTCAAGATAACTCTCGAGTTAAAGAACAATCTCTGTTCTTTTAAATAGTTTCTTTCCTCCATTCTTTATCTTCTCCTGAAATTATTTTATATAAGAATAAGCAATGAACCTGGGAAGCCTGGGTCAAGACCAGGACTACTCTTCCTTGTTTTGGGAATACCATGACCTCACCTCAGTCTGGGAACCAGGGCTACTTGAATACGTGAGCTCTCTGCTGCACAGATCAAGTGGGTCTCGGATGCAATTTGATATTAGTGGGGGCCTTCAAGACTTTATATTTTGGGGGGGTTGTTTTTTTAAATTTTTATTAAACCACCATGAGATATACAATTACAAAAGGATGTTTATGGGTTTCAGTCATACAGTGTTCCAGCACCCATCCCTCCACCAGAGCCCATTTCCCACCACCAATATCTCCTGATTTCCTCCCCTCCCTCTCCCCCTTACACTCTCTCTCTCTCTCTCTCTCTCTCTCTCTCTCTCTCTCTCTCTCTCTCTCTCTCTTCCTTCTCTTACACATTGTGGCTTGCAATACATATATTTAGAGGTTATTATGTATATTCCTTTGCCTACATTTACTGTTTTAACGTCATCTGGAGTAAGAGCTCTCATAAATTTTTCACTAGTCTTAAATTCCTCAGAGAATGACAGCAAGTCATTCCCTGTCTAGTGATAGCAATGTCATAGTAGATCATGCAGGAATGTAAGAGCACTCTTTATTGTGGGCTGTCTCTTCCAGGCTCTGTGTCTGCCTACTCAAGCCAGCAGCAGCAGCAGCATGGTTAACCAAAATTATCTTAATAAATTATTGATTTTTAATTTGTTTCATTTTTCATTTTTTTTCCTGGGGTGGGGAAGAAAAACCCGGAAGAGCCGCCCAGGCTGCGAAGTTGCGGCGTCTCGAGGAGTCCTATGTGGGGAAAGCAGGCTCTTAAGAGCCGCCCTCGAAGCGGGACTTGGGCGCGGCGTGTCAGGCCCCCAGCGCCTGTGCGCCACAGCCCTGCGCACACGCCCTCGCACCCCCTGGCCCTAGCGCTCGGCTGGAGCTTTCCGTGCCCTCGGCTTCTGAGCTGCACGCCTCTGGTGACTCCTGCCACTGCGTACTGGCCAGTGGGCTGTTTCTTGAAGTTGGTCCACGTGTTTGCTGGTCCCCTCAAGTGCTTTGTGAGGCTGAAGGAGCATCCAAGGCGCTGGACGCCCGGTTGGGAAGAAGCAGGAGGGGATGGTGTAGTTTGAGGATGTCGCTGTGGATTCAGCTGGGAAGAGTGGCAGTACCTGGATGATGAGCAGCAGACCCTGTACCGGGATGTGACACTGGAAACCTACAGTCACCTGGTGTCACTGGGACATTCACTCACCAAACCAGAAGTGATTGTCAAATTGGAAGAAAGGTCAGAACCATGACAGGCCAATCCCCATGGCACAACCTCTCAGAAACCCAGGTATGCCTGATCCAGAGACTCAGATCTACAGGGCAGAGCTGCTACCTGCCTCCCCTGTGCCCAACTGACCATGAGGCGCCCAAGAGAGGACTTCCTTCCTTCCTTCCTTCCTTCCTTCCTTCCTTCCTTCCTTCCTTCCTTCCTTCCTTCCTTCCTTCCTTCCTTCCTTCCTTCCTCCTTCCTTCCTCCTTCCTTCCTTCCTTCCTTCCTTCCTCCTTCCTCCTCCACTCCCTCCCTCCCTCCTCCCTCCTCCTTCCTTCCTTCTTCCTTCCTTCCTTCCTCCTCCTTCCTTCCTTCCTTCCTTCTTCCTCCTTCCTTCCTCCCTCCCTCCCTCCTCCTCCTCCCTTCCTTCCTTCCTTCCTTCCTTCCTTCCTTCCTTCCTTCCTTCCTTCCTTCCTTCCTTCCTTCCCTCCCTCCTTCCTTCCTTCCTTCCTTCCTTCCTTCCTTTGTTCTTTCCTTTCTTCCTTTTTTTTTTGCCATACCTGGCAGTACTCAGGACTGACTTCTAGCCTTGGCCTGCCATCCCAGCAGAGCCTCCCAAGAAGCCAGAGGAACCCCACACCATGAGGGCCACTATTTTAAACATCTGGACTCCACATCTGGTCAGAGCTCCACCCAGCAGAAAAGCTGATCTTTCCCCAGTTCATCAATAAATACATGAGATGAGAGGCTAACTAAAAGAGTATCCCACCTAAGCGGCAGAGCCTGGCAAGCTCCCCATGTCGTATTTGATATGCCAAAACCAGTAACATTATAGAACTCATTCCCATGACCTGAAGGAATGGTTTGAGGCTCTTCATGTTCCTGGAGCGAGCAGATGCCCTTGGGCTACACTGGCATGTGACAGGGCATATGGAGATGTTACTGGTGCCCTCTCAAGCAAATCGATGAACAATGGGAAGACAAGTGATACAAGTGATACATTTTTTGCCTTCCTTCCCCCTTCCTTCCTTACTTGCTTTGTTCCTTCCTTCCTTCTTTTCTTCCCTCCTTTTTTGCCATACCTGGCAGGACTTACTTCCAGCTCTGCACTCATGAACTTGAGGGACTCTGCACTTGAGGGGCTCAAGCGAATATACAAGGTGCCAGGGGTTGAACTCCAATCAGCCAGGTGCAGGCAAGTGCCCTGCCCACTGCAGTATTTCTCCTGCACAAAAAACAATTTTTTTTTTAATGTTAATCAACAGTCAGTTCATTTTAAATGCTAGTGTGTGATCTGTGTGTGTTGAAATAAAGCCCCTTTTCTGGACACTATGCTCTCTTATAAATGCACTATGGTCTCTTATAAATGCAATTATTCAGTCGCTACAACAAAATAGTGGATCTTCCATGCCCTCCATTAGACTCTGTAATAGAGACTATATGTACAATAAATCTTAGCTTGGCCCCCTTGGAGCCAACAGTGAAATTAAAGGGTGAAGGATTACATCTAATAAACACTGAGTTTCCAGCTCTAAACACCAACACTTTGTCAAAATCCATTTGGTACGTCTCCATCCCTCCATCAGTCTCCCTAATGAAAAAAACAATTAACACATTCATATAAAAGCACAAAATAAAAAATAACTTTAATTTATCCATCTACTTCAGGGTCATCTCTGTTATCAATATATGACAAGTTAATGGGATATAATTAAAAAAGCAGCAGTAAAGCAATTTAGGAAACTGAGGGATTATTATGAGTCCTAGTTGTGGCAGTATGTTTTGTACACCATAGAGATAACAGATTTTCTTTCCTTAGTATGTCAGATCCATCATTCTAAAACTACCTGCTCTTGGTGGTAAAGAAATATGCTCTTTGTAAAAAGTGCCAGGTTTTGATGACTGTTCCAGCACAGCAGCAACAATGTATTATGAGGACCAAGACAAGGGTATAAGAACCAGGCAGGATAAAAAGAGAGTAGCAGGTCTGATTATGGGTCCAGGGCATGACCCTGGAAGTATTCATGAGTCACAGGTCAAGACAACTTTTCAGCAGGTATTCTGAAACACCTTCTATCATTCTATTACCCTTGATTTGGAGTCTGTGGATTCTATTTCAGAAATACTTTACAAAACCAGGTCCTCTTCTCCATTGTTTAGCCCTCACCAGCTCTTCCCTAGAATGGTACAGAGGCAACTTCACACATAACTGATCGAGTTGTTTCACCTTGTCCAGAGCTATTTGGGTTATATCCTTTTCAAAACAACCATCAGTCTCTATAATTTCTATAGCAGAAGCTTAAAACTGACCATCTGAAAAGAAGTTTACTTGACTGTTGACTGTTAGAAGATTTTATGTAAAAGGACTGAATTCCTATAAAATGGGAACTGTATTAAAATGTATTACAAGGTGGCAACAATGAAGTCTATTTATTCCACTCTGATAGTGTTATCAAGTTACCCCCTATCACTGCCTGTTTCCACTTCACTACCACACTCTTTCTGGTACCTTCTCTTAGTCTATTGGCATTAGAGTTTGTAAGCCACAACAATTAGAAGTCTGGGGTTGGAATACAGAAAAGAGGGGCCCAGACAAAGAAAAGCTGTCTTCCAAAGAATCACAGAAGCAACTGTAAATACAGGTTTTATTGGCATTAAATGACAATTTGAGTTGGGAAGAGTGTCTAAACAGCAAAGGCTAGAGAAGTTTAGAAGAGAAAAGTAGTGCCTGGTTTTATATCCAGCAGAACTACAGTGACATAACAGTTTATACATATTCTAGTCATGCATATTCATGAGGGTTAAAGGTAAGCATGCATTGGAGGAACTTGTAGCAGATAAACATTGCATGTGCAGAAAATGGTGGAGAAACATCACTAGGGTCACCAAGGTACATTTTCAGTATGATAATGAGGAGAAAGGTGACTAGAGGCTGAATAAGGCTCCACTATAAGGTTGTAACTGACTGGTATTTCTCAGCAAAGGGCCTGGGGGTGGTTAAATACTATTTAATCACTGTGGATTGCAAAGTTGCAAAATTATTCATGATTTTGTTTCAGGCCTACAATGTTCCTACACCAATCCTTTCACCAGTGCCCACTTCCCTTCACCAATGTCACCAGTTTCCCTTCTGCCTCCAGGGACAGGCACTTTTTTTCATTTTTCTTTTCTTTTGCTCTTTTTGGCATCATGGTTTACAATACTGCTACTAATAGGATATTATCCAAGTCATCTTACCTCCTTTCAGCACCTAGTTCTAGTCCAGCATGACCACTTCCCTCCATCATTGGCATAGTGATTCCTGCACTGATCTAGCCCATCTCTCACACAGTGGCGAGATTCCTATTAAGGTCCAGTTCTTCTGCTTTTCAGATCTAGTGCATTTGGGCTGAGCCATTCCTCTACTATGTTTCTTTGTATCCCACAATCTGTGTCTGTCTCTCTCCCTCTGACTCATTTCACTCAGCATAATACTCTCCATATGCATCCATGTATCAGAAAATTGAATAACTTCATCTTTTCTTATGGCAGAGTATAGTATTCAATCGTGTGGATCAATCTAGCTTCTTTGTCCAGTTATCTGTTCTTGGGTGCTTGGGTTATTTCCAGATTTTGGACTGTGAATAGTGCTGCGATGAACACTGGAGTGCAGATGTCTTTTCTGCATTGTGCTTTGGGACCCTTGGGCTATGTTCCCAGGAGGGCTATTGCTGGGTCATATGGAAGTTCGATTCCTAGTTTTTAGAGAAATTATGTGGGTGCAGGGAGAAGGAGTCCTAGGGGTTGTACAGTACAAAAGTATTCTTAAGATTCTGTCTTGGACCAGTCAGATTCAGAAGAATGTAATAAGGTAGTTTATCTAAGAGAGAGATTGTCACACCCTCTAAATTACAGGACTTGTTCCAGTTTGTTTTACTTCCCTAGAGCACTTCTAAGTTTTTAGTGGGGCAGAAGGGGCGGGGGGCATGAGAGTTGCAAAAGTTTCACAAAGCTTTGACAGGTCTAAAAACATTCATCTGTTTCTTGTTAGGAAGAAGAACAATCTTGGGACATGGATTCAGCATTCACTAGTGAGCACAGGTGAGCCATGAATACAAAAAACGATGTCATAGTTCACGGAGACAGGACCCTGTTCACAGACCTCAGTGCTCTATGAAATCAAGGCTTCCTATAAGAGAAAACAGCACAGTAAGCCCCTCAGAACTAGGGCATCTTTAAACTTGACCTAAATGGCATCAGCTCAGAGTGGTCTCTTGGAAATTCATCAAAGTTAGAAAAGGGACAAGGAGGAAGATAGTAATCCTTCACTTTCCCTGTTGTGCTTTGAGTATTGAAATATCTGTGCATGAAGCCCTTTGAACTCTCTGAATCACAGAGTGAGTTAATTCAAAACCCAACTTTCTACCTCGTTCTTTAATAGTTTTTATCCAGAACTCTTATTTAGAGATTCAGAGTCACGAGTGAAAAATTTTGAGGCCAGAGCTATATGGCCTCTGGCATATGGGCAATCTCCTGGCCCTGAAAACCCCAACCCTCAAGAAAGCAAGTCTTGGGAACAGTTCTATTCAATCTCCCAGCAAATAGTTCTCCTTGGATTCAGTATTCCATCAGGAGCTTTAGTTCTGCTGTTATTCCCTATTACTGCCTTGCCTAGTCCCTTGTCGTCCACCTAAAAGGCCAATCTGGCCCTCCAGCAAAACTCTTTTTGGCTCCACATGAGACAGAAGGAGAGTAAATGAGCGAAGTGAAACAAAGCTAAATGCAGGCTAGAAGCCAAGAAGTGTCCTAAGCTCCTTGAAGTATTTCTCACATTCATTTGTCTCTTAAGACTCGAATTTGCCAAATCTCAGAAGCAAGAGACTGGGAATTATTATTACACAAAATTGCTGTGAATCTGGCCTGTGCCCAAGTGCAGGGGGAAGTGCTTTACACATGATTTTCTAAGGTCAGCCCAGCCCCCAGTTTCCCTCACCCTTCCCAAATCTTTCAACTAGCTGGCAAGCAATAGAGCAAGTGAAAATAAAGATTTGTCCAGAATCAGAAATCATTTTGCACAATAGCAATACACATCCTGGATAAAAATCACTGTACAAGAACTGGGTTCTTTATCCAGCCTTAATCTTGCTACATTATAGCCAAAAACATTGTCTAAATTCAGATTTTGTTCTATTTTTTAGAACAATTGTTTCCTCCACTCAAATACATTGCCCTTACGAGACATGCATGATTGGAAGTTGTATAAGTATAAATTGGTCTTTAAACATCGACAATAACCTTCTTCTACATTTTCCTTTCCAGTCACTAATTTGATATCTTCACTAAAAGAAATGCCAATAATGTGAGGGTTTCAGAGCATAGTGCCATGAGCATTTCACAAGGTAGCAAGGAAGTGAGGTGTCAACTTTATTATTCCGAGCTGATAGGAAATACTTGTGTACCTGAGGCCTGGAATCAGTCACTGCCTGCCCAAAGCACAGATAGAGCAGGTGTTGGTTATAATTGCTTCTAGACTTCCTGCCACGGTCAGTTGAAAGTCAAACCCGTAAATGCTGCCTGACTACAATAAAATTGAAGTACACAGACATTTTTGCCTCACTGCCTGGTGAAAATATACTGACTGGTGTAGAAAGCAATGGATACAAGTGCATAAGGAGGACACCGCTGGAATAGCAAGGGACAGTCTGTCTTTGCTGCCTTTTTCTTTCCTTCTTCTCGGACCAAAGATATGGCTGCTCTGTAAGAAAATTTATTTCTCCATTTCTAGAAGCAGCTTTCCTTCTATCCCTCTGAGAGAAAGTCAGTGCAGCTTGAAAAATGAGAGGTGGGATGGGAAGGAGCCTGAATCTTCACGGTAGATATTCCCTGAGCTCCTACATGGCAGTTACATGCTTTCAAGTTCCAGACATGAATCCATATGATGTAACCATTACTTTGTTCCCAAAGAGGAATTTAGAACTGAAAGTTACGGTTCAAACAAGCTTAATCATTCTTAACTGATCCTACCAAAGTTCCAGAGTCAACAAAACAGAGTAGCTGCCAAATTGCAAGAATATTGTGAGAATGAGAAAAATATATAATAGTAAGAAGTAGTATTTCTTGAGTGTTAATAATGGACAACGGCGGAATTCTAAACTTTTTTGTAAATATTTCATATATTTCCTTTAACCGGTCCTATAAATGAACTCTATTCTTTACCTTCTTTTACAGATGAAACATATTTGCCACTGAAAGATAAATAGCCCAGGTTGCATCACAGAGGTGCAGAAATGCAGGAATTTGAACACAAGCAACCTGGTTACCAAGCCCATATCTTTGATAACCACAGTAAACTGTGTATAGCCAGGACAAAAAGAGAAAAGATTAGGTGTGTGCGTACAGAATGGTATAGAAAAGATTGGGACAAATTGACATGGGAATAGTCTGACTCAAAGTCACAGTACCTACAACCTCTCAGAGTTACACACTATCTGAGCAGAGTGAAATCACACCCTGTTCAAGCATGCTACACCATGGGAGGGAATACAGGTACAAGGAGTCAGAAAAGTTCAGAGTGGAACCATAGGCCCTACTTTCTGAAAGAGCCGCTGTGAGATTTTACTTCAGGTTCATTAAATCTAGATCAAACATCAGAGAAAGGTAAACAAATTCTGATTTCTTCTGCAGGAAGGATCACTCCAATGGCCTTCTCACGGGGCCAAAAATCCACTACTACAACCTTTCATATTTATCCCCTTTGATCCCTTGTTCTACAGGAACCACCTAGAACATAACAACTGACTATTTCTAGATGCCAACATTAAGCATAATGTTGGCATTCAGGATTCAGACATCCTAATTCAGAAGTCTTATGTCTTCAAGTTGGAACCTACTATCAAATGTCTGTCCAAAAGATAGCCATGACAAATAAACGCTGTGTGTGGAGTCAGAGAGTAGACAGTGACCTCTGTTCATAACCC
The DNA here is from genome assembly GCA_021461705.1 of Cryptotis parvus. Classification (NCBI taxonomy): domain Eukaryota; kingdom Metazoa; phylum Chordata; class Mammalia; order Eulipotyphla; family Soricidae; genus Cryptotis; species Cryptotis parvus. The sequence goes on along the minus strand of JAJIBD010007210.1, from coordinate 30,653 downwards.
ATATCCAATCCTAGAGCCCATCTGAAGTCAGTTTCCCCAATAGAAATATATTTGTAGCAGAAATATGTTTGCAAATGACTCCGGAGAGTGAGGTAGGGAATGGCGAGAAATCAAGACAGAGTTTAGGAAAAGTGTGATTTGAGGCATTAATCTGCAGTGGACATGTTTCTAAAATGTGATTGATACCTTAAATTTATTTTTTTGTTTGTTTGATTTTTTATTTTTTTTAAGTTTTTTTTTTAATTTTTTTTACAATTACAAAGAAATACAATTTAAAAAGTTCATATTTGGGTTTTGGTCATACAGTGTTCCAGCACCCATCCCGCCACCAGTGTCCATCTCCCACCACCAACGCCCCCGGGTTCCCTCCCCCCCTCCCCAGCCCTCCTCCCTGGTAGGTTCTTTATTTCTTTCCCTTTCTCTCTCTTTCTCTTTTCCTTCCCTCCAGACTATGGATTACAGAACATACATTAAAGGGTTGTCATGTGTATATTTTTGCCTCAATTTAATGCTCAGTTCTAGGTTGGTATTAGTACGCTCGACAATTGTTAGCACACTGTTCCATTTTCTGTCTTACCTAGCCTCTGACACTCACACGTTTGTGATAATTTCCACCTTTGACAAGACCTCCTGATCCATGTTTCACTTGACCTTGGATATTGGTATCATAATATGTACATATATATTTATGTCATGCAAATAAATGCAGTCATTCTGTATCTGTCTCTCTCCTTCTGGCTAATTTCACTCAACATAATCTTCTCCATGTCCATCCATTTATAGGCAAATTTTATAACTTCATTTTTCCTAACAGCTGCATAGTATTCCATTGTGTAGATGTACCAAAGCTTCTTTATCCAGTCATCGATTTTCAGGCACTCTGGTTGCTTCCAGATTCTGGCTATTGTGAATAATGCTGCTATGAACATAAAAGTAGGGATGGTGTTTCCGCTGCATATTTTTGGTTTCCCAGAGTAGATTCCCAGGAGTGGTATGGCTGGGTCAAATGGGAGTTCAATTTCTAGTCTTTGGAGGAATGTCCATATTGTTTTCCAGAAAGGCTGTACCAGCCGGCATTCCCACCAACAATGGATGAGTGTCCCCTTTTCCCCACATCCACGCCAGCATTTGTTGTTCTTGCTCTTTTGAATATGTGCCAGTGTCTGTGGTGTAAAGTGATATCTCATTGTTGTTTTGATTTGCATCTCTCTGATGATTAGTGATGATGAGCATTTTTTCATATGTTTTTTGGCCATTTGAATTTTTCCTTGCTGAAGTTTCTGTTCATTTCTTCTCCCCATTTTTTAATGGGATTGTTTATTTTCTTTTTGTAAAGTTCTACCAGTGCCTGATATATCCTGGATATTAACCCCTTTATCAGATGGGTATTGGGTGAATATTCTTTCCCATTCTGTGGACTGCCTTTGTATCTTGGTCACTGTTTCTTTTGAGGTGCAGAAGCTTTTTAGTTTCATGTAGTCCGATATGTTTATCTTTTCTTCTAGTTGCTTTGTTAGTTATGTTTCACCTTTGAAGATGCCTTTAGCTTCAATGTCGTGGAGGGTTTTTCCTATATTTTCTTCAATGTGCTCTATGGATTCAAGTCTGACATTGAGATCTTTAATCCATTTTGATCTGATTTTTGTGCATGGTGTTAGACACAGGTCCAAATTCATTTTTTTACATGTCGCTGCCTAGTTTTCCAAACACCACTTGTTGAAGAGGCTTTCCTTACTCCATTTTGGACTCTTTGCACCTTTATCAAAGATTAAATGATCATGTGTTTGAGGTTGGGTGTCAGATACTCAATTCTATTCCATAGGCCCACAGGTCTGTTTTTATTCCAATACCATGCTGTTTTAATTACTACTGCCTTATAGTACAGTTTGAAGTTGGGAAAGGTGATGCCTCCCATCTTCTTTTTCCCGAGGATTGTTTTAGCTATCCTTGGGGGTTTATTGTTCCATACAAATTTCAGGAGCGTTTGGTCAATTACTTGAAGAATGTCATGGGTATCCTTTTTTTTTTTTTAAGGTTTGTGTGATTTTATTTTTTTTTAATTTTTTATTTTTACAATTACAAAGATATACAATTAAAAAGTTCATATTTGGGTTTTGGTCATACAGTGTAGCAGCACCCATCCCGCCACCAGTGCCCATCTCCCACCACCAACGTCCCGGTTCCCTCCCCCTCCCCAGCCCTCCTCCATGGCGGTTCTTTATTTCTTTCCATTTCTCTATCTTTCTCTTTCCTTCCCTCTCCAGACTATGGATTACAGAACATACATTAAAGGGTTGTCATGTGTATCCTTTTGCCTCTATTTAATGCTCAGTTCTAGGTTGGCATTAGTACCTCACAATTGTTAGCACACTGTTCCATTTTCTGTCTTACCTAGCCTCTGACTCCCACACGTTTGTGATAATTTCCACCTTTGACAGGACCTCCTGATGTATGTTTCACTTGACCTTGGATATTGGTATCATAATATGTACCTATATTTTATGTTATGCAGATAAATGCAGTCATTCTGTAACTGTCTCTCTCCTTCTGGCTAATTTCGGCTCAACATAATCTTCTCCATGTCCATCCATTTGTAGGCAAATTTTATAACTTCATTTTTCCTAACGCTGCATAGTATTCCATTGTGTAGATGTACCAAAGCTTCTTTATCCAGTCATCTATTTTCGGGCCTCTGGTTGCTTCCAGATTCTGGCTATTGTGAATAATGCTGCTATGAACATAAAAGTAGGGATGGTGTTTCCGCTGCGTATTTTTGGTTTCCCAGGTAGATTCCCAGGAGTGGTATGGCTGGGTCAAATGGGGTTCAATTTCTAGTCTTTGGAGGAATGTCCATATTGTTTTCCAGAAAGGCTGTACCAGCCGGCATTCCCACCAACAATGGATGAGTGTCCCCTCCCACCCGCCAGCACTTGTTGTTCTTGTCTTTTGAATATGTGCCAGTCTCTGTGGTGTAAAGTGGTATCTCATTGTTGTTTTGATTTGCATCTCTCTGATGATTAGTGATGATGAGCATTTTTTCATATGTTTTTTGGCCATTCAATTTCTTCCTTGCTGAAGTTTCTGTTCATTTCTTCTCCCCATTTTTTGATGGGGTTGTTTGTTTTCTTCTTGTAAAGTTCTACCAGTGCCTGATATATCCTGGATATTAACCCCTTATCAGATGGGTATTGGGTGAATATTCTTTCCCATTCTGTGGACTGCTTTGTATCTTAGTCACTGTTTCTTTTTGAGGTGCAGAAGCTTTTAGTTTCATGTAGTCCCATATATTTATCTTTTCTTCTAGTTGCTTTTGTTAGAGATGTTTCATCTTTGAAGATGCCTTTAGCTTCAATGTCATGGAGGGTTTTTCCTATATTTTCTTCAATGTACTTTTATGGATTCAAGTCTGATATTGAGATCTTTAATCCACTTTGATCTGATTTTTGTGCATGGTGTTGGACACAGGTCCAAATTCATTTTTTACATGTCGCTGCCCAGTTTTCCCAACACCACTTGTTGAAGAGGCTTTCCCTTACTCCATTTTAGACTCGTTGCACCTTTATCAAAGAGTAAATGATCATGTGTTTGAGGTTGGGTGTCAGGATACTCAATTCTATTCCATAGGTCCACAGGTCTGTTTTTTATTCCAATACCATGCTGTTTTAATTACTACTGCCTTGTAGTACAGTTTGAAGTTGGGTAAGGTGATGCCTCCCATCTTCTTTTTCCCGAGGATTGCTTTAGCTATCCTTGGGGGGTTTATCGTTCCATACAAATTTCAGGATTGTTTGGTCAATTTCTTTGAAGAATGTCATGGGTATCCTCATAGGGACTGCATTGAATCTGTATAGAGCTCTAGGGAGTATTACCATTTTGACAATGTTGATTCTCCCTATCCATGAGCAGGGTATATTCCTTGTGTCCTCATTTCCTTGTGTCCTCTTTAATCTCTTGGAGCACTGTCTTGTCGTTTCCTTTGTACAGGTCCTTTACACACTTTTAAGTTGATTCCTAGGTATTTGATTTTCTGTGGCACAATTTTGAATGGAATAGTTTCCTTAATATCCCTTTCTTCTTTTTCATTATTTGTATATAGGAAAGCCACCGACTTTTGGGTGTTGATTTTGTATCCTGCCACTCTACTCTAAGTGTCTATTTTTTCTAGGAGTTTTTTTGGTGGAGACGTTAGGGTTCTATAGGTATAAAATCATGTCATCTGCAAATAATGATAGATTGACTTCTTCCTTGCCTATCTGGATGCCCTTGATGTCCTTTCCTTCTCCGATTGCTATGGCAAGTACTTCCAGTACTATATTGAATAAAAGAGGTGAGAGTGGGCAGCCTTGTCTTGTCCCTGATCTCAGGGGAAGGCTTTCAGTTTTTCCCCATTTAGAATGATGCTCGTTGTGGGGCTTTTGGTAGATGGCTGTTACTATCTTGAGGTAAATTCTCCTTTCTGGAGGGTTTTAATCATGAATGGGTGCTGGTCAAATGCTTTCTCTGTGTCTATTGATAGGATCCTATGGTTTTTATTTTTTCTTTTATTGATATGATGTATTATGTTGATTGACTTGCGAATGTTGAACCATCCTTGCATTCCCAGGATGAATCCTACTTGGTCATGATGTATAATCTTCTTGATGAGTCTTTGGATTCTGTTTGCTAGTATTTTGTTGAAGATCTTAGCATCCGTGTTCATCAGGGATACTGGTCTATAGTTTTCTTTCTTTGTGTTGTCTCTTCCTGCTTTGGGTATCAGGGTGATATGTGCCTCGCAGAAGCTGTTTGGAAGTGTTTCTGTTTCTTCTATTTCCTGGAAGCGCTTGAAAAGGACTGGCAGTAGGTCCTCCTTAAAGGTTTGGTAGAGTTCACTAGGGAATCCATCTGGACCTGGGCTTTTGTGTTTGGGCAGACTTTTAATTACTGTTTCTATTTCCTCGATGGTGATAGACTTATTCAGGTATTGCAGGTCGTCTTGTTTCAGCCGTGGGAGGTTATAGGACTTCAGGAATTTATCCATTTCTTCTAGATTCTCATGTTTCACAGCATACAGGCTCTCAAAGTAATCTCTGATGATCTTTTGGATTTCTGTGGTTTCTGTTGTGATGTCACCATTTTTATTTCTGATTCTGTTTATTTGGGTTCTCTCTTTCCCTGTTCTTACAAGTTTTGCCAATGTTTGTCAATCTTGTTTATTTTTTCAAAGAACCAACTCTTGGTTTCATTAATCTTTTGGATTTTTTTCTTGGTTTGCACCAATTAAGAGACACAGAGTAACAAAATGGATTAAAAAAATTGAACCCAACATTCTGCTGTCTACAAGAAACACATCTGAATAATCAGAACAAACACAGACTCAAAGTCAAAGGTTGGAAGACCATTCTCCACGCAAACAACTCCTCCAAAAGGCTGGTGTGGCCATATTAGTATCAGATAATATAGACTTCAGGCTGAAAAAGGTTAGGAATGACAACAAAGGCCATTTCTTATTAATTAAGGGGTATGTACACCAGGAAGAAATTACACTACTAAACATATATGCACCCAACGAGGGGCCAGCAAAATACATAAAACAACTGCTAAGAGACCTCAAAGAAGACATTAACAGTAGCACAATAATAGTTGGAGACTTCAACACTGCTCTATCAACTATGGATAGATCAACAAGACTGAAACTCACCAAGGAAATATTGGCCCTCAAGGAAGAAATGGAAGAAAGAGAGCTAGTGGATATATACAGGGCTTTTCATGCCAAAAAGCTGAATACACATTTTTCTCTAGTGCACATGGAACATTCTCCAAGATAGACCACATGCTGAGCCACAAAGCATACCTCAATAAAATAAAAGAGATAGAAATTGTGTCAGCTATCTTTTCAGACCATGATGCACTGAAAATGGAAGTGAACCGTACACAGAAACAGGGAGTCAAACCAAACACCTGGAAACTGAACAGCTCACTCCTGAACAACAAATGGGTCATAGAAGAAATCAAACAGGAAATCCAAAGATTTCTGGAAACAAATGAAAATGAAGACACCAACTATAAGAACTTGTGGGACACGGCAAAAGCCATGTTAAGAGGGAAGTTTATCGCTCTGCAAGCATTCATCAGGAAATAAGAAAGGGCCCACATAAATAACCTGACTACACAGCTGAAGACATTAGAAAAGACTAACAAAAGGAGCCCAACCCAGGCAGAAAAAATGAAATAATAAAACTTAGTGAGGAAATTTATGGTTATATTTCATCCTAATTTGAATTAAATCATGTTTAAAGATTATCTCTGAGCTTCTATGACATTTATATGGGCCAGGAATAGGTAATACAGGCATTAGGGGGCTGGATGGTGTCAATTCCCAGTTATGTAACTTCAAGGATTCTGCACCTGTGAAGAACCCCGAAAGTGTGTCACTGAAGAGAGATACAGATGTGGCTGTATCTAAGTGGAGGATCATAAAAGCAGAAGAATGCTCAAAGGCACCACAAGGGATCAGGCAAAGCAGTTATCTGCTACAGGCTAATCGCAGCTGCCTTTCCCTGTTTACCCTCTCAGATATTCCTAGTAGCCAGTAACCAGAGAATAAATACCTCAATCCCCCAGTTGGGACTTTACCAGGTACTAATGGAACAAGAAACAAGGAGAGCCTTCTTAATAAATACATATATATATATATACACACATATATATAGCAATTTTACAAACATTTCCTGCTCATCAAGGTGTTGCAAGCGTGGCTGCAGTGCCCAGCTGTGTAGACAGGTGGTAGACAGGAGACAGGCTTTTCTACACCCAGAGCTCTTCCCCATAGGCCCTGGTTGGTTGGTTAGTGGTCTGACATAGAAAAAGACTAGACCCAAGGATTGGTAATACAGAGAAATGAACAGTGTGCTAATAATTGTTGGAAAAGATAAGAGCAACCTAGAAGTGAGCATTGAATATAGGCAAAGGGATATATATATGTGTGTATATATATATATATATATAAAAAAAAAAATAACCTATAAATATATGTATTGCAAACCACAATGTGCAAGAGAAGGAAGACAGAGAGAGAGAGAAAAGGAAAAGTGCATTCCATAAGGCAGACTTTGGGAGGAGGGGAGGGTAACGGGACATTGATGGTGGGAAATGGGCACTGGTGGAAGGTTGAGTGCTGGAACACCCTATGAATGAAACCCAAACTTGAACATCTTTGTAATTGTATATCTCAAGATGGTATAATTAAAATATTTTTTAATTTGGAAAAAAGAAAAAAAAAGACTGGACCCCCTGGGATGAACCCAGAGCCATAACAGAACCTGGTAGGCTACCCGTGGTGTATTCGATATGCCAAAAACAGTAACAATAATGGACCTCATTCCAACAAATGGAGACGTTACTGGTGCCTGCTTGAGCAAATCGATGATCAATGGGAAGACAAGTGATACAAGTGATTTACAAACATTCGTTCAATTCATTTCAGCTCTTAATGATTCAATATCCTCATAAGTCAAACTAATAATAATAGTGACTTCATATAACTACTGTGAAGTCAAAGATCCCATGTAAGCTTGCAGAGGTGCTCTGTCAGAATTTAAATCCAGTTTGATACCCAAATCCACATCTGTAACTCCATTAAAATGAATGAGAGTATATAGATCCAGGTTCAAATCCCAGTTTACATAATAAGCAAACTATATGTATATATCTTATACCTTGTTTTCCTGTTATGGAAATGAAAACAAACCAAAATTAAAAAAGGACAAGTAAGATAATTCTAAGAAGATGCCCAAGCTCAGAGCTGATAGAAGCCCCCAGCATCACCAGAGGTGACCAAAAAACTCTTCCCTCCACCCCCAAAAAAAAAAAAACAATATCCAAATCCCACATCTAAGTAACACATGCCTAAGGTTGTCAAGGACATGATAGATAAGCATCAGTTGTAAAAATTCTCAGTAAAACTAACTGCTTAATAATCTTTGATACAACAGTTATTCCAGTAACCCCCAGTGGAATATATATTAAAAGTATTTTAATCACTTATCACTAATACATTAGTATAGACCAACAGTTTACTCCGCGCAGAGATATTTGGCAATATCTGGAAACATTTTGGTTGTCACTACTGCAGGAGGGAGTCCTACTGACATCCAATAGGAGTGTCTGTGATACTGTAAAAAAGCCAAAGTACACCCAGTATATATGATGATACCTCAACAAAGAGTTATTATGCCACCATGAAAAGTTAATAGATCAAACCCTGCCCTTTGCAGACATGAAAACTATAAACATGAAAAGATTCTATAGATAGCAATGACTCCCTTAGCACAGTCCAAGAGCAATTCTAGTCTGTACCTCATACAAGCTTTCAACATCCATATGATTGGGCAGAAATTCCTGCTTGGAGGCTTTTTACTTTTATGTGATAATTTCTAAATTATTAAAAGCAATAGTTGGGGCCAGAGACATAATACGGGGTAACACGTTTGCCTTGCAAACAGCTGACTCCAGGTTCGATCCCCAGCATCCCAGGAGTAGCCCCTCAGGAAAAAAAAAGGTAACATCCTATCAAGAGTTTATTATCCTGGCTCTTATATGTAAATAGTTCCTATATTGGATGAATTGATTTTTCCAAAGACCACATCTGAGGCTTCAGGTGGTAGGCACAGCTGTCCAATATGGAAATGGTCTCCCCCTATTTGAGCAACATTAGAAAATGCCTGGTAGGAAAATGCCTCCCGCTCAGCTAATCCCCATGTGATTAATAAGGTGACTGACTGTTTTTCCCTCCCAGCTAACAGATGCTACGCAATAAATTCATCCACATCACATCATGTATGCCTGTGTAGTAACAGAAATAACACACAAAAAATCCATGCCTTCTTCACGCCTACCAACGACACTTCAGTCTTCTTTCCACATATCAAGGGCATATGGGATTACACTGCACTTTGTCTTAAATTTCCAAATTGCATTGCAACACAGCAATATACTAGGAAATAGATACTCAGAGCCTTCTTCCAAGGCAATCAAGGCACACCCCTCACACCTACAAGATTAGAAATGAGAAGACTTGACAAGCTTCTAGTCAAGTATAGATCTCAGTTAATCTGCCTTCCTAGTGTTCAAAACACATAGAGCTGAAAAGAAAGGTCCCCAACCCCAGGCTTTCCCTTGTTAAAATTATTCATGTGACTAGTGGTCCAACCCTCCTTGTTTCATCTAAATAGAATGCAAATAATCACATCTTATTTGCTGTCCTGCATCTCTGCAAATCAGCAACTACTTGAGCAGATAATCACTGTTTCTTATACTGTCAACATCCTTCAGACCTGTTGAAAAGATCCCTTCCCAGGCTTTCAGGATGGAGAAGGGTTGTGAACTATATTCTGTTCTCTCTGACTCACACACAAAATTTATGGACTGCCAGTTCTGCAGAACATCCTTTTGTGTATATGTGCACATGCTTACTCATACAGTCACACACACCACATACCACTTACACACAAGCAGAACAGAGGAACTTTTGCACATTTTTTGCCTTCAGTATTACAACTGGAGTGCAAAGAGATAAAAAAAAATAATGTAATAAGGACCTCTGATTCCTCATTTTTTCCACAATATCTAACCATTCTACAGTTTTTAATTCTTTACAAAATAGTCGTAATAAAAGCAGTGGACAGTGCTTCCATATTCAAGGCACAGTTGTGACTATATAATAAAGATGATGTATAAGTTACATTGCTGATAAAGACCGCTTGTCAGCCCCCTTTTATAGCTAGAAAATAAAGACTTCAAGAGGTTAAGTATCTAACTAGGATCACAGTGTAAATGGAGGAGACTAGATCTAAACCCAGGTCACTTGGCCTTTAGAATTCATATACTTCACCATCACACTTTGATGGATTTTTATGTCTGGCTACCAAAAACAGAGCAAAACAATTTTAAAGCACATAGTTTAGGCCCATCTTACTTTCAGAGGATCGAAGGGAATCCTTTGGTTCTAGAAATCTCTATATCTGTATTAAATATCACTTGTATCACTTGTCTTCCTGTTGTTCATCAATTTGCTCTAGCAGGCACCAGTAACATCTCCATATGTCCTGTCACGTGCTAGTGTAGCCCAACAGCATCTGCTCACTCCAGGAACACGAAGAGCCTCAAACCATTCCTTCAGGTCATGGGAATGAAGCCTATAATTGTTACCGTTTTTTGGCATATCAAACACGACATGGGTACCTTGCCAGGCTCAGCCGTGCGGGTGGTATACTCTAAGTAGTAGGCTCTCATCTCGTGCATTTACTGATGAACTACAACAGGAAAGATCAGCTTTTCCCTTGGGTGGAGCTCTGACGAGCTGTGGAGTCCGAATGTTGAAAATGACTGCCCCCATGGTGTAGGGGTTCCTCAGGCTTCTTGAGAGGCTCTATTGGGATGGTGTGCCAGGGCTTGGACCCGGCTTCCTCCCGAACGCCTCATGATCAGCTGTGTGGAGGGAGAGCCAGTAGAAGATCTGCCCTGTGTATCTGAGTCTCTGGATCAGGCATCCTGGGCTTGAAATAGGCTTCGCTGTATGGTGGGACTCTGACAAGCAGGACTTGAGATCAGCTTTATAACAATATTTAAATTATCCAAACCTAGAATAAACTTCCAATAAATTATGAAATATAATCTAATTCTCATGGCTGAAGTCAGACTCCCCTTAGAAACCTATCATTCAAAAAAGAAGGTTAAAAAGGTCAAATATTCATATAGGATTTGTACCCAACCCATCTGAATTAAAATGGAAGGTGTATTTCCTAATTTCTATTCTCCAGGGGTAAAATCAAACAGTTTCTCTCTTTTCTTACTTGGAAGAATATTGAGCTAAATTGCCTGGGCATATAAAAATAAGTTAATTCTAGGAAGAATTTGACAGTAAGAGTTTTTGACTATAACCTATGCCGCCCCTTAATGATGGCAGCTCATCCCAGTGGCTGGAGCCTTGTTGTTATTCTTAAGTCTTTGAAACTATGAATAGTCTTTTGGGCAATCACAGGGAGGAAGTAACCAAGAGACTAGGTCTGCATGCTAGGTGGAATATTCAGGATTCAACTTGAACATGTTCTATTAAAAGAAGCATGGGGTGGACTAGACTCCATGAATTAGCCGTCTATATTCTACACAGGAATTATCAAGTGAATATTTTGCCTGTCTGTGATGGTTTGGTTATCCTCCAATGAGATTGATTCTTTCTGCACAATAGAAAACTACAAAGCTCTGTACAAAAGGGCTTTTGGCCCCATTAGCAAGAATCAATAATCCTATGATAAAACGTCGTGTTAGCCCGTTATTCCACAGTAACAAAACACCACTTAAATTTAATGGGTTAAAAGTCTAAAATTACCAGGAGGATACTTTGGTATCTTGAGCAGGGTTGGAAGCCTGCTTCATGTGCTGGGTGGAGAAGGCAGTCGGGATAGAGAAGGGACCAATATGACAAAGATAGTTGGAAATTATCGCTCTGGATAGGAACTGTATGCTGAAAGTAGGTAAAGGAACAAATATGATAACTTCAGTGTGGTAATGCAAACCATAATGCCCAAAAATGGAGAGAGAGAGAGAGAGAGAGAGAGAGAGAGAGAAAGCAGAAAAGTGCCTACCACAGAGAGATTGGGGTGGGGGGTGGGAAACTAGGCACATTGGTTGTGGGAAATGTACGCTGGTAAAGGGATGGGTGCTGAATATTGTATAACTGAAACCTGATCATGAACAGCTTTGCAACTGTGTATCTCACAGTGATTCAGTGTGTAAAAAATCTAAAAAGCTAGGTTTTTGTTCATGAAACTTGTGAGGTTGATGAGAACTGAGGGACAGCACTCTCTAAGCAAGGACTTGGGCAATCAATCCAGAATCCTTCATAAGTGTGGCATAGCTGTTTAAGAGCTGGTTCTATGTGAAGAAATTAGCATGTGTGGATCTCTTCCTAAATGCTGTTATTTTTCTAATCCCCTTAGAGAATAATTAAAATTAAATCAAATTTAATCATGCAGCCAAATTCCCACCACAAATACAAGGAGTTTGGGATCGTACAGAGGCACATAGGAAATATTTCCACTATGCATAGCCTATGTCAAATATTTCTCCCCAACCATCCAAAACTTAAATGCAAAACTAGTTCTGGTTTAGGGGATTTTAAATGATATTTAATTTGGTATGATGCATGTTCATGTTAATGAAATGATACTCCCAATCACATTTTGTCATTTTCTGTGATCTTGTTACTTTTAACCTCAAATCCAAGATCATACATATGTGATATATATATATAAAGAAATATAAACTCCATATCTATCCATAAGCAATAAACTCAAATAAGCTCAGTAAATCTCCATGGGCACTATTACTTAAAAAAGGGGAGGGGAATATGCCCAATTATCACCAGGGAAAATTTTCCAGAGCTTACAGTTGAGCATTTAATTGCTCCCCTCACCCTCTGTTTCACTAGTGAATCATTTTGAGCTTATGATAATTTCAAAATAAATATTTTTCAAAGCTTTGGGGGCATTCATTGTCTAATGATCATTTGAAGGAGTTCTTGGTTATGGGGTTCTCAAAAGAATTAAAAAGCAGTCCACAGCACCAGTTATTTCTATATTAAAAGATGAAATTGCTCATTAAATGGTACAAGTCAATTTCTTTCATCAGACTAAATGCTCATTTTAGCAAAGATTCAATCTCTGAATTAAGTAAATGGCTATACATTTCGAAGTCAATAACTATTCTCTACTTCTTTTCACATGAACATCTTACTAAACTAAAAAAAACTGTCAGTCTTTTTTACTATGGTTTTTCCTGTGGAAACTGAAGTTTTGTCACTGTGTGTTTCTCGTCTTTGCTTATCCCAAATAATTTTGTGCTCTAGTTTAGGTCCTACTGGTGATTACATGAATACTTTCAAAAGATTTAAACATTTTTGAAAGTGTACCTTTGGGGATCGGAATGACAGGAAGTGGGTAAGGTGTTTTTTTGTTTGTTTGTTTTTGTTTTTTTTTTTTTGCTTTTTGGGTCACACCCAGCGATGCTCAGGGGTTTCTCCTGGCTCTGCACTCAGGAATTACTCCTGGCGGTGCTGGGGGGACCATATGGGATGCCGGGATTGAACCCGGGCCGGCACAGGCTGGCCGAGGTGCAAGGCAAACGCCCTACCCACTGGGCTATCGCTCCGGCCCCTGGGTAAGGTGTTTGCCTTCCACATGTCTGACCCGGGTTCCATCACTGGAATCCCTTATGGTCCACCTAATACCACTAGGAATAATTCCTGAGTGCAGAGTCAGGAATAATCCTTGAATACATTGGGTGCTCAAGCAGTCACAAAATTCAAAAGCAGTCTACAGCACCAGTCATTTCTACATTAAAAGATTAAATTGCTCATTAAATAGTACAATTCAATTTCTTGGCTTGACCATAAAGAAAAAAAAAAAAGTGTGTCTTTGCTGTTGTTCTTGTTTTGGGCCTAGCAGTTTGCAGGGCTTACTTCTGGCTCTGTACTCAGGGATCGCTCCTAGTGGTGTTCTTGGGACCATATGGGGTGCTTTGGATTGAACTCATGTTGGCTGTATGAAAAGCAAACTTCTTCCCTGCAGTTCTAAAATTCTGATGATGGGCAGAAAGATAGAGCATACAGAGGATAATATTTTTTGCCTTGCAAACAACTGATCCAGGTTCAGTTCTTGGTACCCTATATGATCCCCCAAAGGCCACCAAGACTGATCCCTGAGCCAGGAATAATCACTAAGCACAATGGTTGTAGCACTCCCCCTAAATAAATAAATTTTAAAGTATGATGAGATTTATGTGATCTGAAGAGAAACCACCCAGCAGAAGAGCTGATCACAGCCCTGCTCATCACAGACCCACCAAGCAACAGTCTTTTTCAAGTCCAGTACAGGTACGCTGATCCAGAGACTCACACACACACAAGGGGCAGAGCTGCTACCAGCTCTCCCTATGCCCAGCTGTTCATGAGGCATCCGGGAGGGAAGGTGGGTTCTAGCCCTGGCCTCGCCACCCCAGCAGAACTGGGGTGCTAGAGAAGAAGCTAGAGGTGCTTCACAAGAAGCTAGAGGACCCCACACACCATGAGGGACCACCATTTTCCACATCTGGACTCCCCTCTCGTCAGAGCTCCACCCAGCACAAGATGTGTCCTCTCGGTTCATCAATAAATGCTCGAGATTAGAGGTGACTAAAAAAGTATCCCACCTGCATAGCAGAGCCTGGCAAACTATCTGGTTCGTATTTGATATGCCAAATACCAGAAACAATTATAGACCTCATTCTCAAGACTTGATGGAATGGTTTGAGGCTTTTTATGTTCCTAGAGCTGGCAGATGCCCTTGGGCTACACTAGTATGTGACAGGACGTGTTGAGATGTTACTGGTTTCTGCTCAAAAAATTGATGATCAACGGGAAGACAAGTAATACAAGTGATACAAGTGATGAGATTGGGGAGCTCATTTGTATAAAATACAAAGTTCATCTTTCTGTTTGTAATTTCCATATTTATGTAAGTTTTTACTGAAAGTTGAATGCAATGAACCGAGCTCGATGCACTGGCATGTGTGGTTTGCCTGAAGATAGAGAAGTCAAAGAAAATGTTTTCCTCCAGTTTTTGTTTTATAGTCAAACGCTAAGAGCTAAGAAATTAGCAAGAAGAGGCATGGCTAGGAGTTGAAGAGCAGGTAGAAAGAGGTGACCTTGCAGATCCTTTCGAATTCTTTAATAATTTCAAAAAGTAATCAGAATAAGATAGCTGGAGATCCAAGTCTTTAGAGAGATATTCAAATTCATCTGTCCCTTACAGGAGCTTAAGGGGCAAGGGAAAACCATTATTAATTTAGGCAATTAGCAAACTTTGAATGCAATATCCAATACATTTAAAAAGAAGAAAGTCCCAAGAGTGCAGCCTAAAGTCTAGGAAATCTTCATTTTTATATCGTTTATAATGAATAAAGGTCATTTCTTTGATGTGCTCAATAGAAGATTGTAATTTTAAACTGGTAATTTTAATGAGAAGTAGAGTTTTCATAAAAGGAAGTAAACGCTTGAATGAGTTTGAAATGAAATTACAGGTGCATGTTCTGTCCATGATGGTATTTTTTAAATGAATCTAAATTCCCAATACTACTTCTAACTTTACCATACTTTCACAAAAATTCTTCCTCTTCCTTTCTCAATGACATTAAGCAAGGCAGGAACCAGAGAGATAATAGAGGAAGTAAGGTGCTTGCCTGGCATGCAGTTTACCAGGTTTGATCCCGGGGACCCCATATATTCCCCCAGCACCACCAAGAGTGACCCTTGAACAGAAAGTCAGGTATAGCACTCACGCAGGGTGTGGTCCAAATACCCCCACCCTCAAAGTACCTTTAACAAAACAACTTGCTCCTTTTCTACGTGGGATACCTCATCTCCTGATCCACAGACTGCTCCCCTTTCTTTAAAGATAAACAAAGAGAACATCACATAGGTACTTTCCCCATACTCTATCCTCAATATAGAGACAGGGAAGCAGATGGAGGAGTACTCTAGAAGCAAACCTGCAACATGGTGTTGTTGGAGACTTCTGATTAATCTTATGCCTTCTGCATTACAGATTTTCTAGAGATCCAAAAGGTCCTTTGAGACCATTTGAACACCAGCA
Source organism: Cryptotis parvus (assembly GCA_021461705.1). Taxonomy (NCBI): domain Eukaryota; kingdom Metazoa; phylum Chordata; class Mammalia; order Eulipotyphla; family Soricidae; genus Cryptotis; species Cryptotis parvus. The sequence goes on along the minus strand of JAJIBD010007210.1, from coordinate 14,985 downwards.
CCAAGATGTCCAGAGAGTAGTGATTCCAACTTTTCTAAACATTGGTCACCAGAAATGTCTCTAAAAGACAACTTAGCCTTATTCTCATAGAGTCTGATTTCATTGATTTGAGGTGGGAATTGTACATTAACATTCCCTGGGTTATTCTAATACTTGACCAGGGCTGGGAACTACAGTCTATTGAGCCAATATTTTGAACCACAAGATATTGAACTGGGAACCAGTATATTGAATACCTGAATTCAACTGGGAATATCAGAGACTCAGAAGAAAAGCATACAACATCTGGAAACTAATTCAAGGCTCATTGATTGTGCCTTTAGGAAACAGAGAAGTCACAAGTCACTCATCTTCTTTGAGGAACAAATATTTACCTTAATTCCTAACCTGCTCCTATAACCATGCCACTAATCCATCAGTGTTCTTCTTCACCACCAGAAGTCATTGTGGAGAGCCATGCTTCATTAAAAATAAACAAATGCCTTCTATCTTCATCCTAGAAAAGTTTCAGCTTATTTAGCTTTATAACATATGTCAGCTGTTTCCCTAAATAAGTAACATAGGCATGGCACCATGGAGTGGTAATTTCGGCAAATGAGAAATGCCCACCATAATTTCTTCTGGTTTTCTGTCTTTAGATATTACTATGTGTTCTTTCCTTCTTTTTTTATAGAAAGACAAAAAAATGACTGAACATCTTTTGACCCATAGTCATTTTAGAAAATCAAAATAATTGAAACACAGCTCACTTTGGAAAATTCCATGTAATTGGACCATATGAAAGGCAAGTCTAGTCTAATAGGAGGTGTAAGATGGCCCTTAGCTAGGGGCTTTCAACCCAGTTACATAATGAAGCACAGTAGTAAAATTTTACTGGAATAACAAGAAGAAAATTCAGAAGGCATATTGTGGTAGTCGCCTCTTGATCTGTCCACCTAACGGGAAGGAAAATTTCTCCAACATTAACTGGAAGACATTCCAAATAAGTCTGAAATTCTATTACATCTCATATAGGCCAACACCTTACACAAAGAACCTTTTAATTTCTTTTTTTCTTTTTTTAATGTTTTTTCTTTCCTTTTTATTTTTTACAATTACAAAGATATACAGTTAAAAAGTTCATATTTGGGTTTTGGTCATACAGTGTTCCAGCACCCATCCCTCCACCAGCGCCCATCTCCCACCACCAATGTCCCCGGTTCCCTCCCCCTCCCTCAGCCCTCCTCCATGGCAGAATCTTTTAATTTCTTGAGTCATTTTGTTCTATGGTGATATTCTGTTTGGGCAAAAATTAGACATTAAAGGAAAACCCCAAAACTGTCACTATAACTTGGCATCCAGAAATTCCACCCATTTTCTCTGAGATGGGCTTATCTCAGGCCAGTGATTCAACCTTTCAAGGGTCACGTGGACCTGAGAAACTAAAATAAACTCCACAAACTCCAGGAAAAATACCAATTTCCAGCATAACATGGAGCCTACTGACTTGTTTTCCTTCCACAAAGGCATTTATTCATTAGATCTATCCTTAAATATTTGTGGTCATTACTGCTCATCAAACACAGAATAGCATTTGGACCTTAAAAAGCTATCAGTCTAACAGCAGAAATTTCCCCAGGGGAAACAGCACAGAAGTATAAACAAGAGGCTTTAAGGATGCTTCACAGAGATGAGAGAGAGAACTATGGACCTCAATACACCTTTAGGTTTCTGTTTCTAGAACACTCCCAAGACTCCATGGGCCCGGAGTCAAGCTAATAAATCTAACACACTTTCTCTGACACAAGCTAGAAAAGTTATACTGGCCTGCAACCCTGATTCAGAATGCCTGATTCTGGTCCACCATAGGAGACAACAGGCTCCATCTTAATCCTGAGTACTGGAAATTTCTAAGGGAGAGTCCAGGGTAGCAGGCAGTTAGTCTTCTCTCCTTTTCTTCTTCTTCTCTTCTTCTTCTCTTCTTCTTCTTCTTCTTCTTCCTCTTCTTCTTCTTCTTCTTCTCCTTCTCCTTCTCCTCCTCCTTCTCCTTCTCCTTCTCCTCCTCCTCCTCCTCCTCCTCCTTCTTCTTCTTCTTCTTCTTCTTCTTCTTCTTCTTCTTCTTCTTCTTCTTCTTCTTCTTCTTCTTCTTCTTCTTCTTCTTCTTCCTTCTTCTTCTTCTTCTTCTTCTTCTTCTTCTTCTTCCTTCTTCTTCTTCTTCTTCTTCTTCTTCTCTTCCTCCTCCTCCTCCTCCTCCTCCTCCTTCTTCTTCTTCTTCTTCTTCTTCTGCTTCTTCTTCTGCTGCTGCTTCTTCTCCTTCTCCTTCTCCTCCTCCTCCTCCTTCTCCTTCTTCTCCTTCTCCTCCTCCTCCTCCTCCTCCTCCTCCTCCTCCTCCTTCTTCTTCTTCTTCTTCTTCTTCTTCTTCTTCTTCTTCTTTTTCTGCTTCTGCTTCTGCTGCTGCTGCTTCTTCTCCTTCTCCTTCTCCTTCTCCTCCTCCTCCTCTTCCTTCTTCTTTCTTCTTCTTTTTCTTCTTCTTTCTTCTTCTTCTTCCCTAATCTTCTGCTTCCTCCTCTTCTTCCTCCTCTTCTTCCTCATTTTCTTCCTCTTCTTCCTCTTCTTCTTCCTCTCTTTCCTCTTCTTCCTCTTCTTCCTCTTCTTCCTCTTCCTCTTCTTCCTCTTCTCCTTCCTCTTCTTCCTCTTCTTCCTTCCTCTTCTTCTCCTCCTCTTCCTCCCTCTTCTTCTTCCTCCTCTTCTTCTCCTCTTCTTCCTCCTCTTTTCCTCCTCTTCTTCCTCTTCTTCTTCCTCTTCTTCCACTTCTTCTTCCTCTTCTCCTTTTCTTCCTGTTCTTCTTCCTGTTCTTCCTCCTTTTCTTCCTCCTCTTCTTCCTCCTCTTTTTCTTTCTCTTCTTCCTCTTCTTCCTCTTTTTTTCTCTTCTTCTTCCTCTTCTTCCTCTTCTTCTTCCTCTTCTTCCTCTCTTCTTCTTCCTCTTTTTCTTCTTCCTCTTCCTCCTTCTCCTCTTATTCTTCTGCTTCTGCTTCTGTGTCTTCGTCTTCATCTTCTTTCCTCTTCTTCTTCTTCCTCTTCTTTCTCCTCCTCCTCTTCCTCCTCCTCCTTTCTGTCTTTCTTTCTTCCTTCTGTCTTTTCTTTCTTCTTTCTTTCTTTCTTTCTTTCTTTCTTCTTCCTCTTCTTGTTCTTGTTATTCTTTTTCTTTTACTTATCTTTGTCATATTCTTTTTCATCTTCTTTATCTTAATCATCATTATCTTCTTCTCTGTCTTTATCTTTGTCTTCTTTTTCTTCTCCTTCTCCTTCAACTGAGTAAGAGAGATACACAGTTACGAAGTTGCTCATTATTGGATAATGTTATATATAATGTTATATATAATGTTATACATAATGTTATATATAATGTTCCAAAACCCCTTCACCAGTGTACATTTCCCACCAATTCCCCACCACCAAAATCCCCAGGTTTTCTCCAGTCAACAACCCCCAACAGCTTCCTTTATGGCAGGCACTCTTTTCTTCTCTCTTGCTCTCTCTATATTTTTTCTTCTCTCTCTGTATATATGGGGTTTCTACTTAGGTAAGAAAGGGGGTAGTGTTGGGAATGTTGAATGTTCTTAAAATTCCTCTCCTGTCCTTTGTTCCTACTGGAACTTCTCTGGGAGTGGAGTCCTGCCTTCTCAAGTTCTGTAACTGCCAAAAAACCAGGAAGATCTCATCATGTCTAGGTCTTAATTCTGCAGCCTCAGAGCTACTGGATTTATCACTTCTCAGAAATTCCATTGCCATGAGCCTTCTCCCATCTATCTGCCTACATCTTTTCTGCAAGGGATAAAAGGATCAGGCTGACCCCTGGCACCAGGGAACTCACAGAATAGTGTGGAGACAAAAAGTCATTGCACAAATGTGTTCTGCATAAAACATGAAGTTGCAGGTGCCAAAGGGAAGTGTTGACTTAGTGCTCTGGAGGAAATGAGAAGGAAACAGAGCACATCCTGGCATCTGGCAACTGATATGACATTCACAACTGATCGTATTGCTCTCTTCTGGATGTAAGCTCACGCAATCTCATGTATCTAACAAGGTTATGCTAAGATGGTATAATTAAACAAAAACAAACTGATTCTGCAACCCACACAATACCTATCATGCCCTTTGGACTAAATGAGTTACTGCGCTTCATACTAATCACAGCTTTATTCTCACTCTAGACTGTTTTTTCCTTGTGATAAAAATTACTAAGTTGTCCAGTTATAAAAATGTTCCTTGCTTGCTCTCAACACTCCAACTACAGCATCCCACATTCAGAACATCCATTTCCTCAGATGCCTCCCCAAATCATCCAACACAGCCCAAATATACTCAGATATTTTTCTAAGTGAAAGACATTCTCTATTCTCCATGAGAGCTATTCTCCTTAACACGAATAATAAGAAATCCAACTTACCAACTGGAAGTATGATCCTGGTGGCACATGGTTGGAAGGCACAGTCACCAAGAGAAATAGATTCCAAACAAGTAGCCTCAGCAGGTTTATAAAGGTTTGGAGTCTCGGGCAGGGCAGTGGCAATGACTCTATACTACTGGGAAATGGAGGATCTGCTCTGTGTGAAAATCCCATGGCTGATTCTATGCAGGAAGCAGAGTCTTTTCCAGAGCACCATAAAGAAGAGGATGAGAGATCTACATGCATCAGACTTTACATCTCTTTCAGGAATGTTGAGTGATATGCCCTACTGAGCCTTAGGCTTCTTCTACACTTAGCTTATGTGAATAGCTGCTCCCTGCCTTTAGGTAATCTCCAGAGCAGACACAATGAAAGATTGGACAGAACTGGATGGATTTCATAATTTTATATGGCATAAATATTCTTTGGGTCACTTCTGGCAATGCTCAGGGGTTTCTCCTGGCTTTGCACTCAGGAATTACTCCTGGAGGTGCTCGGGGGACAATATGGGATGCCAGGGATAGAACCCGGTCTGCACAGGCCAGACGTGTGCAAGGCAAACACCCTACCTGCTGGACTATTGCTCCAGCTCCAGCATAAATATTCTTATTATGAATCTTGCTTGCCCCAATTTAATACTCTTTCTATCCCATGGGTCCCCATGAGGGACATACATGTAGATATTCCAAGAGCACTTGGCCACATTGGCTCAATCATAATATAATCAGTTCTCCTAATTCTAAGAGACCTACCAGTGCACCTTTGGGAAAACTGGCATCTCTGATTCTAAAGGTAATGCCAAAGTGAATTATTCTGATGGTTTTTGAACCTTAGTGGGATCTAGAGTCTGGAATCAGTTGCTATATATTCATGGCAAGAAGTATTAATGCCATTCTCTACAAATTATATTCTGAGCTGCTTTCTGGTTCAGAGATGCAGCCCTTCCCCACTCTGCTAGGGAGAGATTATCTCAGGGAGTCAGCTCTGTCATTGTGAAGCCAAGGTGCCCATCTAAAGACCTGCATTTCAATACAGCCATTTACCTAGCTTCCTGTCTAGATAGCCCAGCCCAAGGTGGGCTTGACTGGAAGTTTTTGGCAGACTTCTATCTATAAGCTAGGAGAAAGAAGAAAGAGCTTTTTGGCCATTTTGGCTCCTCTTTGCTCTCTGCCTCTCCTCTCCTTCTCTCCGTTCTCTTTTCTGTTGGGCTTAGTATGTGGTAGTGGCCATCTTGGCTTAGGATTCTAAACCTACTCATGGCCGGGGCCCAGCTAGTAGCCTAAAATCCGGGTTTTCCTATTACTGAATTGTATACCAGAATCTGTGAGAGTAAAGTCATTTAAAACTACACTGGATTCCTGAGTTTTCATCCATTCCCTGCCAGCTTTGGAGGTAGAAGGGAACTCATTTCCTGATATTGTTGGGGACCCCAGTGGCTCCCCGACACAGAGACACAAGAAAAGTTTCATTTAAAATAAAACGAATTTAAGGTAAGAAAGCTCAAAGTGCTAAGCACATTATTGTCATGAAAGAGACCCAGGTTTCATTCCCCAGATCTGCATATTGCTCTCACTACCATGGAAATACCCCTCAACTCCAAGCCAGGAGTAGCCCCCAAGCATGACTGTGTGTTTCCCTCCTCAAATTGTCTAGTAGGTTGAACTGAAAGGGAGTAATCACTTTAGCCATAAAACTTAGTGAGACTATGTGCCCCAGGAGGGCTTGTAGTTATCTTCTCATTCATTCTTTACAGACCCAACATGTTCAGCAAAAGGGAAAGAGTCTAAGAAAGTCTCCATCTCAACTTTGTTTGCTGATGCCAAAATGGGAGCAAGCAGACGCTCTCCTTGCCCTCGGCCAAAAAGCACTTAAAGGAAAGCTTTTGAGAGCAGATGAAAGACCTGCTTTAAGAAACATTACACACAGATGTCTGAAGAGGAAATTAGTCCAGAATTTGTGGATTAAATTCTCTTTCAGTCATACAAGATGTACTTTTAATTAATGAGAAGGACTTTGGTAGAATGCCTTTGCTTTTACAAGGGGAAAATGTGAGAGAAGAGGGTATTGTTCAAACATATTTTCTTGGTAGTTCCTCCAAAGGACCTTGAATAAGAAGGAAAAGCTAAATATAAGGCAAATGTGAGTGATAAACAATTTCTAGTTTGTAATGTTTTATTTAACAATATCTGCTTCCTTTGCCATTTGATAGGAAACTTTTAATTTCAGTAGATTCCTAATCAGCCCTCAGCAGCTACTCTGAATACCCTAATTAGTACCTAAGAGAAGTGGCTCAAATTTGAACTACAAAATGCTAAATAATAATTTGTGAATTTGCCATGCTTCAAGTTTTCAAATTGACAAGGATGTCTTCTAGATTTTATGAATGTTACATGCTATGTGTAATTATATTGGATAATCACAGCTCACCTAGTACCCACCACACACCCCACCAGCCCATGATGAATGGCTAAGGCAGGCTCTATTTCACATCTTCATGTGAATTATTCAACAACTAGACTTTCTTTCACTTCTGTTTGGGCCCATACATGCATATTTATCAAAACCCTTTGCAATTCTGACACATATACTTTAAATACCTATTTGTAGGTAATCAGCACTTCATGAATATTAGATTTCTACCTTAATTTCACTGGTGTGGCTTCCTTTCTAGGAAAAGGTCAGAACTCAATCATGTGAGTTCTCCCTAAAAAAGAAGTAGGACAAATCCTGCCCAGTAAGGTGTATTGCATTGTTCAGATAATCATACACATTTCTCATGTATATGTGTTCTTCACTCACAGATGTTAACTCACAAATCTCCCAATCCTTGGCATTTCCTCTGTGTTCAGAGTGACAAAATTATCTCTAATTATGTAAATAATGTTACCTTGGAGGAAGCACTGAATAAAGAGAGTGGGGGCAGGGGACTGGTTGTAAAGAGAACCAACAATGTGTCCAGAGGGGTAGAATTTTCAGGACAGTCAGTCAATTGAACTTAGCTATGAACTTAATAACAGATGATTTAACCAGTTTTATCATTTAATTGAATTTCCATAAAATTTTAAAAAGGAGGGACTCAGAGTTTCTAAGTTGGTGAAGAAAAGAGATTTGGGAAGAATGGCAAGAGAGGGCATAGAATTCCTAGTTTTTTCCCATACAAATGAAAGATAGCTCTGTCTCCCTGTAGTTCATCATAATTTCTTTCTTGTCATTTATTTATTTCAACCCCACTCTCAAACCTTTCTGTCTCACATCTTTGATTTTCCCCTCTCTGTCTCTCCATTACTCTCATCTCTGTTCACATTTGCATTATTCCTCGTGTTTATTCCCCTGTCTTTTACTTAAGTCCTGTCCAGAGGACCATTGGAGCATTAGAAACAATGCAAGAACTAACACATAGATCTGCTAATTTAAGTCTTCTACCCTGTGTTAAGGCAGAAAAAAAATCAGAGATGAGATAGTCACACCCAAACTCTCAATTATATCCATATTCCCAGACCTGGACATAGAACTTATACCCAACTAGAACAGTTTGGGTAAGAGAAGATGAAATAATCACATAGTATGTCCAGGACTGCAGAGGCAAGAGTTCTGGGCTTTTCCTATCTCCCATTGACTTCCCTCAGCAATATACATGAGAATAAATGAGCATACTTTCTTTTTTCCAGGCCTAACACACAGACAAGCAGTTTCTCAAAAATAATAGCAGCCAAGTTGACCTCTCAAAAGATGAGAACATTTTCTACCCAAGTAATTAAAAGAGTTCTTTTTTCTTTCTGCTTCACTTACCACTTACCATCAGTTTTAGAGGATAGAGCTTCTACATGAGGTGAATGATGGAACAGGAATAATCCCCCTGGGTATATCAGAGGTCTCACTGACTTTCGTTCCATAAAAGACAGTAGAGAAAGTGGAGGAAATGAAATAGTACCCATTCTAGTTGCTGCTGAGGCAAGGGAAGCCTAAGAACAGAGAAAGCATTCTGGGATAAAGCTCCTCCGTCCCAGTTTAAAAATTTTTATTATAGCACCTTGAGATATACAATTAAAAGTTGCTCATAATTGAGTTTCAGTCATACAGTGTTCCAGCACCCATCCCTCTACCAGTGCACATTTCCCATCACCAATGTCCCCAGATTCCCACCCTCCTCCCCAAGATACATCTAAAACAGACACTTTGCTGCTGCTGCTTCTTCTTCTCCTCCTTCTCCTTCTCCTTCTCCTCCTCCTACTCCTCCTTCTCTTTCTCCTCCTTTTCCTCTTCCTCCTTCTCCTTCTCTTTCTCCTTCTCCCTCCTCCTCCTTCTCCTTCTCCTTCCTCCTTCTCCTGCTCCTCCTCTTCCTCCTCCTTCTTCTTCTCCTTTTCCTCCTTCTCCTCCTTCTCCTCCTGCTCATCCTCCTCTTCCTTCTTCTCCTCCTCCTTCTTCTTCTCCTTATCCTCCTCCTCCTCCTTCTCCTCTCCTCCTCCTCCTTCTCCTTCCTCCTCTTCCTTTTGCTCCTCTTCCTCCTCCTGCTCCTCCTCTTCCTCCTTATCCTCCTCCTCATCCTCCTCCTCCTTCTCCTTCCTCCTCCTCCTCCTTCTCCCTCCTCCTCCTCCTTTTGCTCCTCCTCCTGCTCCTTCTCTTCCCCTCCTCCTGCTCCTCCTCTTCCTCCTCCTTCTCCTCCTTCTCCTTCTCCTTCTTCTTCTTCTTCTTCTTCTTATTATTATTATTATTATTATTCCTCTAATTCTTCTCTTCCTCTCCCTCTCCCTCTTCCCACTCCCTCTCTGTCCCCCTTCTCTTATGCATTATGGCTTCCGATGCATACATTTATCCTGAATCCCTTTTCTTCTCTCCTCTTCATAAGTACTTTGCATACAGTGGTTTATGCCTTACAGTACTATTTGGTGACTTTCAGTTTACATCATTGTGACTTGCTTAAGCTTGAAATCAGGAAACAAATAGGTACTTGGTGAATTTTAGTTGATGTTAAGTAAATTGAGTGAGTTTTTATGTAAATTAGATCTTTTTATTAAACTTTCCTAAATTTGGAGATCAAAGAGGAGAAAGACATCCAAATTCAAGCAACATTCTTCTGGGATCTAGAAAAGTCAATAACAAAGTATGTACAGAATCAGAAAGGACCATGAACAGCGAAAGTCGTAGTGAAAAATAAGAACTTGGAGAATTTGTGGGTGTTTTGTTTGGAACTGTAAGTTTTGATAAGTGGGCTTAGAATATGAAATGAAGTAAAAATTACCTTTTTTTATAATGGTGTTGGGAAAACTGGATAACTACATGTAATAAATTAAAGCTGGGTCCATATATTATACCTCACACAAAAGTCGATTCACAGTGGATCAAAAAACCTTGAGATTTGACCATAAACTATAAAGCACATTGGGAACAATATAGACAGAATATTTTAAGATTTGGACCTCAAAAATGTCTTCAATGATAAAAGCAACCAATAAAAAAATAGCAAATGAGACTACATCAATTAAAGAGCTTCTGCTTGGCAAATGAAACACAGGCTAAGAATAGAAGACAGTTTTAGGGCTGCAACAATAACACAGTGGGTAGGGTAGGGTGTTTTCCTTGCATGCGGCCAACCCGGATTTGATCTCTGGCATCCCATATGGTTCCCCAAGCACCACCAGGAGTAATTCCTGAATTTAGAGCCAGAAGTAACCCCTGAAAATTGCTGAGTGTCACCCAAAAAAAAGCAAAAACAAAAGACAGCATACTGATGGGGGGGAAAATGCATTCAACATATTGGATAAAGGTTTGATATCAAGGATGTTTAAAGTAGTCACAAAGATTCAAAAAAAAATTCAAACACCCTATCAAAAAATGGGGAGGGGAAGCGAATAGACAATTATCAGAAGAAGAAAGAAGGAAGTCTAGTAGACACACGAGAACCAGCATCACTTACTATCAGAGATATACAAATCAAGACAACACCATCTCATACCAGTGAGAATGGTATATATCAAAAATATAAACACTCTGTGTTGGTGAGAATGGTACATATCAAAAATAGGAACAGTCTGTGTTGGTGAGGAAATAACCAGAAGAAAGACAAACAGAGGACAAACATGGGTTGATCTTACTATCTGTGGTATATAGAATACTGGATGAGGAAATGAACTGTAGAAAAGATGGATGCCTAGATCACTGTTTACCCCAGTGTTTAGAGAGAAGGACAAAGAAGGAAAGAAATCAAGGAGGCAGGAAGAGCACTTAGGGACTGGAGCGATAGCATAGAGGGTAGGGCTTTTGCTTTCCACACAGCCCACCCAGATTTGATTCCCTGCATTCCATATGGTCCCCTGATCACCACCAGGAGTAATTCCTGAATGAGGAGGCGGGAGTAACCTCTGAGCATTGCCGGGTGTGACACCCCCCAAAAAAGCAAAAAAGAAAACAAAAACACTTAAAGTAATGGTGAACAGGCATCACAACTGCAGTCATACTGGTGATGTGGGTGAATGGTATAACCAAATGCCCAAAATACACTCAGCAAAACTGAAAACATGAGCACTAAACTGCAACCACAAACTTTGCAATGTGCCTTTCAAGGTGATACACAGAAGGCGTGTGGATTCGGGTAGGGAGGGAATATGGGAACACTGGTGGAGGGAAGTTGACACTGGTGATGGAATTGGTGTTGAAATATTATGTGCCTAAAATTCACCTATCAATGACTTTGTAAGTCACAGTTCTTTAATTAAAAATGAAAAAATAAAGTGGGGAAGGTGACAAAGCTGATGTCATATATCGGAGCAAATGTCTAAATTGCATTATTACTCTCCCCAAAATTGCAGAGGTATATAAAGTAAGAAGAAGGTGAGGTGTTTAACTATCTTCCTACTCTTAGCTACCAAAAGGCAAACTAAAACAATGGGTCTTTAGCACACTATATAGATACTATGATAATTTAATAATTTATAATTAAGTTGTAAAAAATCTTTAGCTAAGCACAGAAATGAGGGCAAATAGTCAAATAAATAAAATAAAATAGGGGTTTTGAGGGTAACCCAAATAGAAAGTAACTTTCTCCCAGAGAATCAAGGAATATTATAGTACATGTGGGGTAGCAAAGCAGGTTAATGAGAGGCTACATAAAATATAATAGTCTATGTGAAACAAAATAATGAAAATTCCTATTATATTCCCGTGAAAATTCTGTCCAAATTTTAGCTAAATTTTAAGCTGAGGGGGATGGCATTTGAGATGAGTAAAGAAGTTCAAAACAATCACAAAATGCATGCAAACACTTCTGGAACATTCTTTTGGTTCTATCTGTATCACCTCCTTGTACTGTTAACAGAATTGAAGGAGATGGAGATTCTTAAGAGAAGCCAGAGTTTATGGGACCGAGTACGGCTGAGAGAAAGGAGATATAGGGCAGAGTGCTTCAACCAGCTGTGGGCCTGCCAGGTCTGTGTTCCGGCTAGTCTGTGGTTCTGCTGGCCAGGGTTGTTTCAGCCATGATCAAGGCAGGGAAGCATTGGAGAGCAAGCCTGATGAAAACTTTTTTCTTCCATTGGATACAATGCTACTACTACTCAGAGTGTCCTTCAGAAACATTCCAGAAACAAATTCCCAAGGACCCTAGCCATGTTGCATGGTCAATTGCCATTCATGATGAATACTGTATGAGTATTTGTTTGTGTGGGTCCTAAAGCCCCTCATATACTTACAGTCTCTTGTCAAGATTTTTTGGTGTCTCAGGTCTTCTTATGAAGACCTGCCATTCAGAAGAGCTCTTGGAGTTCCATACATATAAAAACTGTCTGAAAATGCATGAATCGGTTCTGGCTTCTGATCTCATTCACAAGAAAAATGAGAAAAAGAAGGCAATTCTGGACTGGACTATGCAAATTTATCAGATGTCAGTTTGCCTACCTGATGAAACAGTATGATCATATAAATCACTGTATCACTGTCTTCCCGTTCATCATCGATTTGCTCCAGTGGGCACCAGTAACATCTCCATATGTCCTGTCTCATGCAAGTAGAACCCAAGGGCACCTGCTTGCTCCAGGAACATAAAGAGCCTCAAACCATTCCATCAGGTCATGGGAATGAGGTCTATAATTGTTACTGGTATTTGGCATATCAAAACAACATGGGTAGCTTGCCAGGGGGTAGCATACTCATCTCTAAATCCAGCGTTTATTAATGAACCACGTGGCGGCAAGCGGGCCGTGCAAGCTGGACTGTGATAGGCTGGTCTGCTGGGTGGAGCTCTGATGAGGGGCAAAGTCAGGATGTGGAAAATGGAGGCCCTCATGGAGTGAGGGGTCGTTTGGCTTGTTGCGAGGCTCTGCTGGGGTAGAGGGCCAGGGTTAGAACCCGCCTTCCCTCCCGGGCACCTCATGAGCAGCTGGGCACAGAGAGAGCCAGTAGCAGCTCTGCCCCATATCTGTGAGTCATATAAATAGTCTACACAATTTTCTTGTTGGTATTCTGACCAAAAAAAAAAAAAATGTAGATATCTTGGGAAATTTCTTTTTTTTTCTTTTTGGGTCACACCCGGAGACGCTCAGGGGTTACTCCTGGCTCTGCACTCAGGAATCACTCCTGGCGGTGCTCGGGGGGCACCTTATGGGATGCCGGGGATCGAACCCGGGCCGGCATGAGCCAGCCCCTGCAAGGCAAACACCCTATCCACTGGGCTATCTCTCCGGCCCCTCCACCCAGCAGACCAGCCTATCAGCGGTCATGCGGTTTATCAATAAATGCTGAACTTAGAGATGCCTACAAGAATATGCTACCTGCACGGCAGAGTCTGGCAAGCTACCCGTGTTGTATTTGATACATATGCCAAATACCAGTAACAATTATAGACCTCATTCCGGAATGGATTGAGGCTCTTTATGTTCCTGGAGCAAGAAGATGCCTTGGGCTCTACTAGCATGAGACAGGACATATGGAGATGTTACTGGGGCCCGCTCGAGCAAATCGATGATGAACGGGAAGACAGTGATACAGTGATCTTGGGAAATGCGATTTGGAGACAACCGCTGGACTAGAGCCGTTACAGACTGGATCCCACGGGATGTCAAAAGATCACGTGGCCGCCCACCTACAAGATGGTCAGACTTCCTTGTTAAGACCCTGAAGGAATGGTTTGAGGCTCTTCATATTCCTCAATCAACCAGATGCCATTGGGCTACATTGGCACGTGATAGGGTCCAATGGAAATGTTACTGGCGCCCGCTCGAGCAAATCGATGAATAAAAGGATTTAAGTGATCAAGTGATCAAGTGATCTTGGGAAATACAAAAAAATAGAACCATGAGAAAGAAGCCCTGGCCTGCCACCCCAGCAGAGCCTTGCAACAAGCCAGACGACCCCCCACTCCATGAGGGGCCTCCATTTTCCACATCTGGACTTCTCTCTCGTCACAACTCCTCCCAGCAGACCAGCCTATCACAGCCCAAGCGGCCATGCGGTTCATCAATAAATGCTGGATTTAGAGATGACTACAAGAGTATGCTACCTGCACAGCAGAGCCTGGCAAGCTACCCGTGTTGTATTTGATATGCCAAATACCAGTAACAATTATAGACCTCATTCTGGAATGGATTGAGGCTCTTTATGTTCCTGGAGCAAGCAGATGCCCTTGGTCTCTACTAGCATGAGACAGGACATATGGAGATGTTACTGGGGCCCGCTCGAGCAAATCGATGATGAACGGGAAGACAGTGATACAGTGATGAGAAAGAAGAAAAGGGCCTGCCATAGACCCAAGATGGGGGTGGGAGTCAAGGGTTAGGGTTTGGTGGGAAGGAAACTGGGGACATTGGTGCTAGGAAATTTGCACTGGTGGAGGGATTGGTATTGATGTTGAAACACTGTATGACTAAAACCCAATCATTAACAGCTTTGTAATGGTCTATCTCATGGTAATTCAATAAAAAAAGAAAACAATGGGGTTGGAGAGATATTGCAGTGGGTAGAGTGTCTTGCTTATAGTTCTATCCCTGCATGCAATATGATCCCTTGAGCATGCCAAGAGTGATCCCTGAGTGCAGAGCCAGGAGTAAGCCCTGAGCACTGCCAAGTGTGGTACAAAAATAAATAAACAAATAAATAAATAAATAAAGGAATACAATGATGGTGATAAGTTTCGCTCATAACTCTTGCTGCTTAAAGGAACTATGAAGAGAAATTTTCATTTTTCTAAGCAGTGACAATTGAGTGTCCTTGTTTATGAAACTACCCCGTATTTGTTGTAATAGACTGAGTGGCTTCAACTACAGAACTCCTATTTTCTCAGCTTTGAAGCTAAAAATCTAAGATTAAGCTTCTGGTACGCTGGTTTATTCTGACTCCTTTTTCCTTAACTTTCAAATGCTCATCTTTTCTCTGCCTTCACATGACCTTTGTGCTATCTGTCTCCTCAAATTTTCTTAAAAGTACAACAGTCATATTGGATCATTATCCATTCCTAAAACTTTATTTTGCTTTAATTGCCCCTTTAAAATATCTTTTTTTTGGCCAGGGAGAGAGTTCAGGAGGTAAGTCATTGGCTGATTTAAGGCAAACCGACTACAATTTAATCT
>JAJIBD010007209.1:0-12041 GCA_021461705.1 Cryptotis parvus | reverse complement strand
AATAAATAAATTTAAAAGGCAAAAAAAAGAGCCTCATAGTGGCAAATGGATCAAAAATTGAATCCAACGTTCCGCTGCCTTCAAGAAACACATCTAAACAATCAGAGCAAAGACAGGTTCAAAGTTAAAGGTTAGAAAACAATTGTTCACTCTAACAACCCCTCCTAAAAGGCTGGGGTGACCATACTAGTATCCAGCACATAGACTTCAGGCTGAAAATTTTCAGAAGGGACAATGAAGATCATTTCTTAATAATCAAGAGATACTTTATCAGGAAGAAATTGCACTCCTAAACATATAAGCATGCAATGAGGGGCCAGAAAAATACCTAAAACAATACCTAATAGACTACAAAAGAAGACATTGACAGCAACACGATTATAGAGGGAGACATCAACACTGCTCAATCCACTCTTGATAGATTGATAAGACCGAAACTCACCAAGGAAATACTGGCTCTAAAGGAAGAAATGAAAGAAAGAGGACTGGTATATATATATACACTACATCCCCAGAAAAGTCATATTCACATTTTTCTCCTACTCACATGGAACATACTCTAAGATAGATCACATGCTGAGCCATAAAACATACCTCCATAAAATCAAGAAGATAGAAATTGCGTCAACTATTTTTTTCAGACTATGATGCACTGAAAATAGAAGTTAATCACACACAGAAATGTAGAGTCATACCAAGCACCTGGAAACTAAACAGCTTACTGCTGAACAACCAGCGGGCCATAAAAGAAATCAAAGAGGAAATCCAAAAAATTTTTGGAAACAAATGAAAAAAAAGACACGAATTACTAGAACTTGTGGGATGCAGTGACAGCAGTGTTAAGAGGAAAGTTAATAGCTCTGCAAACATTCATCAGAAAAGAAAGGGCCATCATAAACAGACTGACTTCACAGCTTAAGATCTTAGAAAGCAACTAGAAAAAGAAGTCCAAACTTGGCAGTAAGAAAGAAATAATAAAACTTAGAGTAGAAATCGATGAGATGGAATCCCATAAAACAATCCAAAAGATCAACAAAACCAAGAACTGGTTCTTTGAAAAAATAAACAAGATTGACAAACTAGTTGCAAGACTTGCAAAGGAGTAGGAAAGAGAGAACCCAAATAAATAGAATCAGAGATGAAAAGGAGGACATCACAACAGAAATCACAGAAATTCAAAAGATCATCAGAGATTACTTTGAGGGCCTGTATGCCACAAAACAAGAGAATCCTAGGGGAAACAGCAAATTCCTGAATTCCTACAGTCTCCCAATACTGCAAGAAGAAGATTTGGAATACCTGAACAAACCTATCACCATCAAGGAGATGGAATCAGTAATCAAGAGTCTTCCCAAACACAAAAGACCAGGACCAGATGGATTCACCAGTGAATTCCAAGAAACCTTTAAAAATAACCTACTCCCAGTCCTTTTCAAGCTCTTCCAGGAAATTGAAGAAACAGAAACACTCCAACATGCTTCTATGAGGCACATACCACCCTGATACCCAAATCAGAGATGTCACAACAAAAGGAAAATTACAGACCAATCTCCCTAATGAACAAAGATGCTAAGATCAATAAAATACTAGCAAATAGATTTCAAAGACTCATCAAAAGGATTATACACCATGACCACGTAGGATTCATCCCAGGAATGCAAGGATGGTTCAATATCCACAATCCATACATCATCAATAAGAGGGAAAATAAAAACCATGTGATCATATAAATAGATGCAGAGAAAGCATTTGACAAGATCCAATACCCATTCATGATAAAAATTCTCCATAAAATGGATCAGGGGTAATACAAGGCCACCCACTCTCACCACTTCTATTCAATATAGTACAGGAAGTACTTGCCATAGCAATCAGGGAAGAAAAGGACATTAAGGGCATCTAGATAGGCAAGGAAGAAGTCAAGCTGTCACTATTTGCAGATGACATATTATACCTAGAGAACCCTAAAATTTCTACCAAAAAGCTCCTAGAAACAATAGATTCATATAGTAGAGTGGTAGGGTACAAAATCAATACCCAAAGTCAATGGCTTTCCCTATATGCAAATAGGAAAAAAAAAAGAGAAGAAAGGGATATTAAGAAAATGATCCCATTCACAATCCAGAAAGTCAAATACCTAGGAATCAGTTTGACTACAATTGTAAAATATCTGTACAAAGAAAAGTACACAATGTTGCTTCAAGAAATAAAGAGAACCTGAGGAAATGGAGACACATTCCCTGCTCATGGATTGGGAGAATTAACATTATCAAAATGATAATACGCCCTAGAGCTTTATACAGATTCAATGCCCTTCCTATAATGATACCCATGATATTCTTCAAAGAAATTGACCAAAACCTCCTGAAATTTGTGTGGAACAATAAACCCCACAGATAGCTAAAGCAATCCTTGGGAAAAGAAGATGGGGGGTATCAATTTTCCCAACCTCAAACTCTACTACAAAGCAGTAGTAATTAAAATGGTATGGTATTAATATAGAGACAGACTTGTAGACCTATGGAATAGAACTGAATATCCTGAAACACACTCTCAAATATATGATCACTTAATCTTTGATAAAGGAGCAAAAATATTAAGTGGAGCAAAGAAATGGTGCTTTCGGGAAAACTGGGCAGCTATGTGTAAAAAAATGAACTTAGATCTTCTAATGACATGCACAAAAGTCAGGTCAAAATGGATTAAAGATCTCAATATCAGATATGAATCTGTAAGGTGCATCGAAGAAAACAGGAAAAACTCTACAAAATCGAAGTTAAAGGCATCTTCAAGGATGAAACACCACTGACAAAGCAAATGGAAGCAAATATAAACAAATGGAATTATATAAAACTGAAAGGCTTCTGCACCGCAAAAAAAAAAAAGTGTCCAAGATACAGAGACAGCCCACACACTGGGAAAGAATAGTCACCCAAAGCCCATCTGATAAGGGGTTAATATCCATGATACATCAAGCACTGGTAGAATTTTACAAGAAGAACAGAATCAATCCCATCAAAAAATAGGGAGAAGAAATGAATGGGACTTCTAAAAAAGAAGAAATTCAAACGGCAAAAGGCATGGAAAAAGTGCTCTTCAACATTAATCATCAGGGAGATGCAAATCAGAACAACAATGAGGTATCATCTCACCACAAAGACTGACACACATACAAAAGTGCAAGAACAACCAGAGCTGGAGTGGATATGGGGAGAAAGGGGACTCTCATCCACTGTTGGTGGGAATGCCTACTGTTGCAGCCCTTTTTGGAAAACACTATGGACATTTCTCCAAAAACTAAATATTGAGCTCCCATTTGACCCAGCAATACCATTCTTGGGAATATACCCTGGAGACCCAATAACACACAGCAGAAACACTATCTGCACTTCTGTATTCATTGCAGCTCTTATTCACAATAGCCAGAATCTGGAAACAACCTAAGTGCCTGAGGAACAGAAGAAACTAAAGAAATTGTGGTATATCTACACAATGGAATACTATGCAATTGGAAGAAAAAGGACAAAATCATCAAATTTACCTGCAGATGGATGGACATGGAGACTATCATGCTGAGCGAAATTAGTCAGAATGAAAAAGGACAGATACAGAATGACTGCATTCATTAATGGGATATAAATATATACCAGTGTTCTACTAATTGTGGGAAATACTAATGCCAGACTAGAACCAAGCATTGAATGTACAGAAAGGGATTTACATGATAATTCCTAAATGTCTCTAGGACAAGCCACAATGTGGGAGAGAGAGAGAGAACAGAGAGAGATAGAATCAGAGTCAGAGAGAGAGAAAGAAGAAAAGGAAAAAGTGCTTGATATAAAGGCAGGTTGGGGAAGGGAGGGAGAGAATTTGGGGCCATTGATAGTGGGAAGAGGGGCCTGGTGAGAGGAGCTGCTGGAATAATGTTTCAGTCGAAAGCCAATCATGCACATTTTTATGATTGTGTGTTGCATGGTGGTATAATAAAAAATTTTAAAAACATTGTAATGATTATCAATAACAAACACATAGGTAGTATCATTATTAATGATAGAAACCTGAAAATATTCCCATTTTGATCATGTACAAAGCAATAGCATACACTGTCTCCATTTTTATTTAGAAGTACTAGTAAAAGCAGTAAGAAAAAGTAATCAAAGGGATCCACATTGGAAAATATGTCAAACTATCATTATTGCAGATATGATAATAATGAGTTCTCAAAAAAGCTCCTGGGAACAGTAAATCCATGTAGCAAAGCAGCAGGCTACAAAGTCAGCAAAAAAATTATTTTTCTATGTCTTTAAAAGGCTGTTAGAAAATTTAAAATTATATATGGCCTATGCTTTTTTATTAGTTTTCCTACTATTATTGAGTACTATGATTCACAATACTGTTCTAATAATTTAATGGATATTCCAATATCATCAGAGTGCTTCCTTCCCTTCAACAAAGACCCACAGACCCTCTCCCATTCCCTCCTGACCCCGGCAGTTCAGTTCTGTAGACTATATCTCCAGTTCTGTTGCCTTTGGACATCTGTTTTAACTATGTGTCTTTACATTTCATACATGAAAGAGACCATTCTGTTCATATTTCCTCTCTCTGACTGCCTTCACACTTCACGATACCCTCCAGTTCTAGCCACCCAATGGCTAGTAGCATAATTTCATTTTTCTTTTTAACTGCATAGGGATTCTATCACGTATATACACCACAAATTCTTGATCTTTAGTTGGAAATTTGGGTTGTTATCCATATTTTCAGTTGGACATTTTGACTGTTTACATATCCTGACACTGCAAAAAAAACGTAGGTGTGTATATATCAATTCTCATGAATAATTTTGTGCTTTGGGAGTAGATGCCATACAGTGGTATTGCTGGGTCAAATGAGATCATTCAGTCTTTCGCAAAATCTTCTTAATGCTTTCCAGAGGGGTTAAACTGGATGACATTTCCCCTACACTTAAAGGGGAAGGATTTCTTTCTCACCGCATTCCCACAAGCACTGATTGTTTCCAGTCTTTGTGATATATTCCATTTTCACCGGTATAAAATGATATCTCATTGTAGTTTTGATTAGCATTTCCTAATCATAAGTTATGATGAGCAATTAATCATATGCCTGATAGTGATCTATATGTCTTCTCTCAGAAAGTGTTCATTCATCACCCTCTCCTTTTTAGGGATGGCACTATTGAATTATTTCTTCTGATCTTTGTGAGAGCTTTAACAACCTTGGATATTAGCCCTTTTCTGATATATAAAGACATTATATAAATGTATTCAGATAGTGTTACACTAGGATGTGCCTATTCATTAATATCTTTTGCATCATATAAATGTTGGCAATTTCCAAATAGATGTCTAAATTTATTATACATAGGCATATGTAATTTTATGATTTCGGTTCTTTTTTGGGAATGAAGTTCTCCTCATTTTCCCTTTTTAGTGTATTCTATAAATTTTCATTTGAAGAACACAGAGAGAATTAACAACTGAAAGTCAAATCACACATTTATCCTTTAGGTCAGGGGTTAGCAAGCTATAGCTTTCTGACCAAATCTGACTCATCACTCATGGTTTCCCTATTCATTTTATTAAAGCACCATGATTTATAAAGTCTCCATATTTATTTCCCACATACAATATTGCAACACCAGTCTTATCACCCATGTCACTGCCTCAACCAATGTCCCAAATTCCTCCTGCCACCAACACTCCTACCCCCACCCACCCCACCCCACCAACCTGCCCTTCTTGAAAGGCACCTATCTAAATTCAGTTGTAAGTTTGGGCAGATTGGTGTCAGTGTTGTTGACTCGATGACCAAAGTATTTACTACGTGACCCTTTACAGTCATTAGTTTTAGCTCTAAACATGATTGAACTAATAGCTACAAACCCTGAAAAGAAGTTTGAAAAATATTTTGAGAAATGGCAGTATGAGTGGAATTACAGTCAGTATTTTTATGATGACAAATACACTCTAGTCAAGCAGAAGGCATATAAATAATTCTTTGATTTGCTGTAAACATGGAAGAACCTCAAGGAATTATGCTGAGTGAACAAGGCGGTCTCCAAATGTCACATACTGTATATTTTCATTAATGAAATATTCTTGAAGTATTACACGATGGAGAACAGATTAGATGGGGTAGAGTGGAGGCTGTTGCTATAAAAGAGAACATGAATGGTTTCCACTGCAATGAATTTGACGTGGTCATTATGTTGGTAATCAAATAAATCTTCCCAGGCAATAAATTAATATGTACACAAATGCATGAAAAAATCAGAATAGTATTAGTGGGTTTTATCAATGACTTCTTAGATATGATATTCACTAGATCACTAGATCACTAGACATCCCGTTGTTTATTGATTTCCTCGAGCGGGCACCAGTAACATTTCCATTTGACCCTATTATGTGCCAGTGTAGCCCAATGGCATCTGGTTGTTTCAGGAATACGAAGAGCCTCAAACCGTTCTTTCATGGTCTTGGCGAAGAAGTCTGAACATCTTGTAGGTGGGTGACCACGATTAGTACTATAATATTAATATTGGGAAAAATGATGTACAAAGTATTTTTTGCTGTTAATTTTTTATTTAAGAACTGTGATTTATGATGTCATTGATAATTGAGTTTTATAATATTTCAGCATTGATCCATCACTAATAAAACTTTCTCCAGCAATGTTCGATATTCCCTCTTATCTCCAACCCCCACCCGTCTCCACCTGTTTACAGGCAAATTACAGTTTTAGTTATTGCAGCTTAGATATCATGTTTTCAGTATTGTTGAGTGTGTGTTTAGGATATATATGGCTATACCACTCAACCACCTCACTAGTATCAACCATCAAGCTCTGATGCCTATTTCCCCATTACTTCTCATTCTCTTCTTCCCGCCTTGATTTCTTTTCTTGGTGTCATTCATACTAAACATTCAGATCAAAGGGTAATCCAAGCAACTCGCTTTTAGTACAGTGCATGAGCCATCCAGTATTCTATACGCCACAGATAAGTGAGATCATCCTGTGTTGGTCTTTCTTCTTCTGACTTACCTCACCCGACATCATATCTTCCAGTTCCAACCAAATTGCAGCAAATTGCATGATTTCATTGTTCTTTGTAGCTGATTCCATTGCATATATGCACCAAACTTTTTATAATCCACTCATCTTGTCATATCAATGACTTTATACCATTGTTTGGCAAAGGCAGCAATATCAAAAATAAATGGATGAGCCCACATAAAATTAAAGATCTTCTGAATGGCAAAAGAAACACGGGCTCAAACTAAAAACAGGTTCATTCTATATCTTAATAATTGTACTGAGTGCAGCAATCAATGAATGTGTTTATATACTTTTTTTTTTTTTTTGCTTTTTTGGGTCACACCGGCGATGCTCAGGGGTAACTCCTGGCTCTGTGCTCAGGAATTACTCCTGGCGGTGCCGGGGACCATATGGGATGCCGGGATTGAACCTGGGCGGCATAGGCCGGCCACGCAAGGCAAACGCCTCTACCCATTGAGCTATCGCTCCGGCCCGATGTGTTATATACTTTTTTGAGAGAGTGTTTTTATGCCTCTGGGGATGTGAGGTCCTGCATCCCCAAGATTCTCAAAAGTGGAATTGTTGGGTCATATGTCGGTTCAATTCTAAGTTCACTGAGAACTGTACATACTGTTTTCTACAGGAGTTTGTACCAAAGAATATTCCTATCAGCAAAGATGAGGAGTTCCTTTTCACCACATCCAACAATAGACTGTTACTACTATTTCTGATAAGTGTCATTCTCACTGTTGTGAGATTATATCTCATTGTCATCTTGATTTGAATATCTCAGATTACAAGTGATGCTGAGCATTTTTTCATGTGCCTACTGGTTATTCACTTGTCTTCCTCTGAGAAGTGTCTATTCATTTCCTCTCCCCATTTTTTGATAGGTTTTTAAAATCTCTTTTTGTAGTTTTCTTACTTCTGCTCTCATCCCCTCCCTGTAATTTATGGGTTGGCTGCTCCACTATTTCTTTTGTATCCCTCTATATTATATTTTATTGAATGTTCATTCGACTGTTACTTTCAGTTCATTAAACATTCTCATCATTTCATCTCTGATTATGTATATGGATGCTCCTTGCTGAGGTTTCAGGGCTCTTTTCTTCATTCACTCCTCATGGCAGGTATCTGCCCTGTTTTCCCATGATGCCGTGGTGGTCTGGACATGGATCCTGCCAGTGTGCTATCACTATCGTTCTCTCACTGCCAGTTAGGACTCTGGAATCTCAGTATATGGTGGTCTCCCTTTTTTCCTCCATGGATATGACCTTCCTCTTTTAGTGCTCCTGTGTAACTTGGGTGGGGCCTCTAGCGCTGATACAGAGAATTTGTTCTTTGGCTTGAATTTACTGGTACTTTTAGGATTGGGATTGTATTGATTCTTCTGTTCACCATCATTTTTTGTGAGTTTTGGGGGGTATGTTGATTGGATTAGGCTAATGAACTATTGGCCTAATGTGACTGGGGTAGCTAGGCTGACGTTGTGAGAGTCTAGTACAAGAGGCCAAGATGTGGCTCCAATGCAATATGGAAAAGGATTAATTTGTGGCTTCGTGTGCCCCTACATCCCCAAGGAGACACTCCCCAAACCACGGTTCTACCATGTGGGGAGGGGCCATGAATTGGCTCAGGATCTCAGGTCACAGTGCTAGTCCCATTGCCGGCTTCTGCAATTCTAAGATATGTAGAGGTTCCCTTTTTGCTTAGGCACTTATCTGGACTCTGGGGCTGAGGAGTGGGTCTATCTCTTTGCTGTCAATCGCCCTGCTATCCTAATCTTCTTATTGATAATTTTTCATAGCATCAATCAAATGTGAATCAGACGTGACTGCTCCCAGAAATCAACATCACCTTCAACCACTGAAAACCTTGCCTGGAAGAGGGAGCACACCCATGATAGTCTTCATTTACAAGAAGGAAAGAAATGTGGTAAATTGTTCCCCTAGTTATAATCCCAATATCAGGATTGCCCTCCCTTCAGAGCAAAACAGCATAGGTCTTAGAATATAAATGGATAACAGAAATGCACCTGGGGAAGAATAGAATAGATGACTATAGAGTACACCT
This sequence comes from Cryptotis parvus, assembly GCA_021461705.1. Classification (NCBI taxonomy): domain Eukaryota; kingdom Metazoa; phylum Chordata; class Mammalia; order Eulipotyphla; family Soricidae; genus Cryptotis; species Cryptotis parvus. The sequence continues at coordinate 2,909 of JAJIBD010007209.1, read as the reverse complement.
GCAAACATACTCCCTGGAGGGAATATAATAAAAACAATTTAGTCTCTTAGACGTAGAGAGCAACACAGGCAAAAAACAGACAAGGACACAGTCATGACTTTATATTTAAAGGTGCCTGCTTATTGGCTATGTGATATATCCCAGCTGCTGCTCTTCATGTACCTATTGAATGCTGATGTTCTTATTAACTGTATTTAATATCTGTCCATTTCAACAATGGATCATATGTTAGGGGCCATGGTGGGGAGCAGTACTGTACTGAATAAATGGCCTGTCTGTGAGACCACTGATGACTGCTAAGACAACCCTTTAGCTTGGATGTTTTGTGTATTTGTTTGTCTTCTTATGTATTTGCCTCATTCTCTGCGACCAGCCCCTGATTGTACATGGTGAGGCTGTACAATCAGGATGGCAGGGATTCGTGAAGGACCACAAAGATAAAATAAACAAATGTGACTACATCAAATTCAAAAAGATTTTGACTAAAAAAAAACTAATAAAAAACAAAAAAAATGGTCAAAACAAAAAGATGCCCTACTAAATGGGAAAAATATTTACACACAAGGCATCAGGTAAAAGGCTAATGTTGAAGATCTATAAAGCACTCACAAAACTAAAAATAAAAAGATCCCAGACCCCATTCAAAAACTGGGAAAGAGAATATATTTAGTTCAACTTTTGTGGAAAGCAATATAGAGATCACTTGATCACTTGATCACTTGAATCCCGTTATTCATCGATTTGCTCGAGCGGGCGCCAGTAACATTTCCATTTGGACCCTATCATGTGCCAATGTAGCCCAATGGCATCTGGTTGATTCAGGAATATGAAGAGCCTCAAACCGTTCCTTCAGGGTTTTTACAAAGAAGTCTGACCATCTTGTAGGTGGGCGGCCCACGTGATCTTTTGACATCCCGTGGGATCCAGTCGGTAATGGCTCTAGTCCAGCGGTTGTCTCCAAATCGCATTACATGTCCAGCCCATCTGATTTTCGATGCCTTGGCAAAGGAGACAGCGTCCCTGATTCTGGAATAGCGATGGAGGTCAGAACTCCGATTCCTTCTCTCACTTGAGTGAGGCGTGACATTCCAAGCATAGCTCTTTCAGTTCCTCTCTGGGAGACCCGAATAGCATTCTCATCCTGCCTTCGTAGGGCCCAGGTCTCTGAGGCGTATGTTAATGCAGGGAGGACGGTGGAGTCAAAGAGATGTGCCTGGAGCCTGGAGGTTCTTTGTCCTTTTAGCTATTTCTTCGATGCAAACATCTCTGAATGCAGCAGTTATGCATCGAAGAAATATAGAGATATTAAAAAAATAAGTAGAAATAGAATTCCCCATACAATTCAGCAATACCAATTCTTGACATGTACTCCTGAACCCTCCAAGGCAAACCTATGCTCACTGCAGTGCCTAGTGCAATAACCAAGATAGGGCAACAACCCAAGTATCCACTACAGATGAATAGGTCAAGACTTGTGGTATATGTATACAATGGTATGACATGTGGCTCTAAGGACAAAATCATGCAATTTGCCACAACATTATTGGAGCTAGAGGATATTCTGTTGAGTGAAGTGAGTCAAAAGGAGAGGGATAGATACAGAATTATCTCTCTCATCTGTGGTATATAAAGATAAACAATAAAGGGAGCAACAAAGGGCCAAAGGCAAAAGAACGAGAGAGTTGGTCCATAGGAATTGAGTCTGTAGGAGTCCAGACTTGAAAGGAAGATGTCTTTGGGATATTATTGGCGGAAATGGGTACTATGGTGATGGGGCGGTACTTAAATGATGAATGCATTGCTAACAATACTATAAATCACAGAACCTCAATAAAAATTAAATAAAAATGAGAATCCTAAACAGGAATATATTCTCTGCTTTGAGTATCCTATTATTCACATGTAGATTCTCAGCATTCCAGCATCTGAATATCTCACAGATTATGAAGGCAGCATTGCCACACCAACCCCAGCAGGCCAAAAGGCAGCTCAGCTGGGTGGGACGGCCCACCAGAACTTACTGCTTCCTCACCTGGATGAAAAACTCTGACACCAGCCTGAGATTTCTGTCAAGAATTCCCAACAGGTCAAGAGAGGATTAACTCTTATTGGGGGTATGGGTAAAGGGATATACCCATGCTCAACACAGTTCGGTTCCAGCCTCCCATGAGATCGCTGCAAACTTTGCAGGTAAAAGTATCAGTGGAAAATTCCAGAAAATAAGGGTTTGACATTATTTTTTCTAGAAGTCTTTTGTACTGACCTTGATGTTACTCCAGGCCTGATGGGAGAGGAACTCTACTGGACTAGTAACGCCTGTCTGCACTGAAGATCGAAGGAGGAAGTCCAACTCTGCTGCTCCAATTTCTTGATTCATGAGCAGAATCTACAACATGGAAGAATGGCACCATATATCTTTAGTTAGTGCCAATTTTGGGATCATGGGTTAGGGGTTATTGCTGTTTCTAACATTAGAAACTGCCCAGAAGTTTTGGCAGTTGAAAGTGGGTTGAATGGAAGAAAGATTGTAATTGCACAAAATCACTTTGTATGCATCTCTTTCACCCCAAATATGAACGATGTAAATTCCCAGTGAATTGAGCATAGATCTTGAATCACAAGCACTGGCTATAGCAATAATAAAGTCCATCAAGTATATTACAGCAAAAGTAATTTAGGAGATGAGATGACTGGAGTGGTGTTCCAATGAAATATATAAGCATATGTAAATGAAAGTGTGTACATAAATAATGCTGAAGGAGTTTCAGAATAGGGAGATGGCCAGCAAGCATGCTGGAGAGTTTCCTTTTTGATTTAACCTTGTCTAAGGGTTTTTAATCTTCTCTAAGGGTCTTGGAAAGGATAGCTAAGCTATGTGAATATTTAGATAGGCAGGGAAGCTCTACAAG
>JAJIBD010007208.1:0-58802 GCA_021461705.1 Cryptotis parvus | reverse complement strand
TCCTTCCTTCCTTCCTTCCTTCCTTTTTTTCTGTGTACTATTGCTCTGGCCCCAAGTACTAGGGTTTTAAATGTTGAACTGTAAAATAAAGATCTAAAGCTTATCTTTATCCTGTTATCTACTTTTGGACACTTGTTTTTTCCCTGCATATTGACTATGTTGAATATCATCCAATGGACATAAATGGCAGTAGAACTTAATTTTATCAATAAGCAATATACCTGTGGTTGTGTTTTGTCATGGATATTCATGATGAAGTATCCCAAACATATCTAGTTACAACTAACTTTTCAAACTCTTTTTTTTTCTTTTTGGGTCACACCTGGCAATGCTCAGTGGTTACTCCTGGCTTTGAACTCAGGAATTACTCCTGGCGATGCTCAGAGGACCATATGGGATGCCAGGGATTGAACCCTGGCTGTCAACAGGCCGGCCACTTGTAAAGGCAAACGCCCCCTACCCGATGGGCTATCACTCGGCCCCTAACTTTTCAAACTCTTAAAGTGATCTTTTTGACACTTTAGCACACAATGATTGCATCAGACTTCTCTCAATTACCTTAGCTAACTAAGGTAAATTACCAGCACAAGAAGCTCATTGCTTCACTAAAAGGAATCTTTTGTTTCTCTTCTTTGTTGCAGAAGAGGAACAATTTAATTTTCTGCAAAGTTTAACAGTGAACTAAATACCTGATAGGCCAAAGAAGGTGCCACAGTAAAGAGATAACTATGATATACTGTTAAAATTTATAACACTGTAAACTAAAAAAATCAAGCAAAAGTGTACTCCCTCTTTGAAAGAATAGTGTTTTTGCTGAGATATTATGGTTTACAGTAGTGCTAGTGAATTTTTTGGTTTGCAATGTGAGAACACTATTCCCATCTTAAACTTTTGTTGTTGTTTTTGTTTTCTGTTTCCGTTTGGGCAGTCTGCCACTTTTTAATGAAAGGCAGCGAGGGTAGTCCCTGTATCACTACTTGGCTATCTTAAGGACTGCAGGAAACTTTTCTTGTAACTTCATTGAAAGGGATTTGAAAAGCACATTTAACTAATCGCACCTATACTATTTTCATTGCCTTTTTGAAATCTAATGGACTGGTGGTAAAGCTTTCTGACTTTAAAAACAATTTGAAATTAAGTGAAAAGATTAAATAAAATGAATTATGAAACAAAGCACTATTTAAAGAAGTTTAGTCACCATGTAATTACAAAGTTGAAATGTCTGCATTCTGCATTTTCAAAATGACGGGTTTGAAACGCTGTATGCCTGAAATGCCTGCGTCTCATCACCTCTGTCACTTCCCTCCACTGGTGCCCAACCCCAACTCCCATAACTTCCATTTGCCTCCCTCCCACCAGTCTGGTTTTATAATATATATATATATATATATGTATATACACACACATATTTATGCATATATGCATATATATACATATGCATATATGTATATATGTGTCTATGTATCTATGTGTCTATGTATATACACATAGATACATATATACATATATGTATATATGCATACTTATATATGCTTTGCATTGTGGATTAGAGTACAATTCCTTATAGATATTTATACAGAAACTACTATGTGTGTGTATAATATATTTGAAAAAACCTCTATCTATTTAACTCTGTCATAGAACTCCAGATTAGGTGGGTTTTCAGTTCTTTTTTAAATCCTGCATAATGCTTCACTGCTTGAAAAAACAAAAAACACAACTGCTGCTTTTGCAGGCTACCCCCCATCCCCAGCTCATGTCCACTCTAAGAGCATTTTAACACTTGCCTTAATATGCTTGAATTACCAGACAAATCCTGAAACCCTTTTCCATTCTTTATAATAGTTTCTGATGTGTTTATATACTTATCTCATTTCTCAGCTGTACTCTTCTACCAAATTTGCAGAAGGTGGAGTCCTCATTGTTCTTTGTTTTGCATTTGTTCACAGCTTACTTTTTCCTTTGCTTAAAAATACCAAGATTCTACTAGATGATAAAAAAGTAGTTCTAACTAGTAGGTATATGTTGTTAAAAATGTTTTTTAGCTCTCTTTTGAGGACACGGAGAATTTGGGTCACACCATTTGGTGTCAGAATTCACTCTGGATTTTGTGATCAGGGATCATATGTGGTGATGCGTATGGACACCAAGGTGGCTATTTACAAGGCCAATGCCTACCTGCATAGTAGCTGTCCAACTCACAATTTTTCTTTTTTCAAAGGTAGGGCATATCTAATGATACTTGGGGAACCATACAGTACCAGATATTGAATTGGATCCTCAAAATACCAAATATGTACTTTATCTTTTTTGTACTATTTACTTGGACTCTAAAAAACACTTAAAAAGCTGATTTAAAGGATATTTTTTACATTGAAGTTTTATTAAATAACTACTATGCTACTATGTGCTTGAAACTACCTTATTTTATTTACTTCAGTGAACAGAAAAGACAAAAATCACTGGGCTGGTGATGGGATTATGTATACTAATAGGGGTTGAACTTAACAATAAACATGATACATATGTTATGCTTGAAGTTTTTTTTTTTTTTTTTTTGCTTTTTTGGGTCCAAACCGGCAATGCTCAGGGGTTTATCCTGGCTCTGCACTCTCTGCACTCAGGAATTACTCCTGGCGGTGCTCGAGGGACCATATGGGATGCTGGGGATCGAACCGGGGCCAGCATGGGCTGTCTGCATGCAAGGCATACGCCCTACCCGCTGGGCTATCGCTCCGGCCCCTATACTTGAAGTTTGATGCTACAGTGTTAAGTGTTAGTAAGAATCAGTGAGGGAAGGGAGGGGTAATTTATGAAACTAAGTGCTTAGTTTCCCAGTGGTGTGTGGCCCTGCCTGGTCTGGGATCAGGTCATGCACGGACCATGGGGAGAGCCGTGTGTGCTCCCCATGTTTGACATCACCTCAGGGACTTGAAATTGTGTACATTACACTGATGCTTTAGGAACAAAGCAGTTGAGTTAACCTATAGACCATATCTTAACAAGCTTTATCATGGAAATAAAATATGGTGATTAGATGATGAAACAGCTTATAAAAGCCTACTTTAAAGTCCCATTACAATAGTTCTGATCTTATTCTTTCTGTTCTCTTTTTTGCTTTAAACCATCAAATTGTTTCTCATCATTTCTACTAAAGACACAGATTCTGACTGTTCAGCCTATGATCTCCGTTTTCTAACTTTGCACTCTGCCACTCTCTCACTTCCTGAAGTGTCTGAAGCTGCTTCTTAGAAGCTTCATGCTATATACCTAGACCAGGAATGAGAGTCTAATCCACCCCTCAGACCCAGCAGCCAATCTTCTACTGAACCATAAGTTTTCTTGAAAGCTCCTTTGTGAAACTCTCCTTGACTTTCAGGTGCAGTTGTTTCTGTATAATAAGCTAATTAGTTGGGCCGGAGCGATAGCCTAGCAGGTAGGACGTTTGCCTTGCATGCAGCCGGCCTGTGCCGGCTCGGGTTCGATCCCTGACATCCCATATGGTCCCCTGAGCACCGCCAGGAGTAATTCCTGAGTGCAGAGCCAGGAGAAACCCCTGAGCATTGCCAGGTGTGATCCAAAAAAGCAAAAATAAAAAAGCTATCATAGTTGTTCAGAAAAATTGATCAACAACTTTGTGAGCTCCAAACTGTGTATCACCTGTAAAACATAATCAAAAACATTCCTGGAGTAACATCAGGTGTGCGTGAGTGCTGATTAATTAGCACTTGCTATAAATTAAACTTCTTGTACCCATTGCCCTTTAACTTGTGTATCTCCATTTTTTAAGAAAGAAGTCAATTTGTACTTTTGTATCAGTTAAGTCTCTCTTTTTTTTTTTGTTTTTTTGGGTCACACCCGGCAATGCTCAGGGGGTTTCTCCTGGCTCTGCACTCAGGAATAACTCCTGGCGGTGCTTGGGGACCATATGGGATGCCGGGATCGAACCCAGGCCGGCATGGGCCGGCCATGTGCAAGGCAAACGCCCTACCCGCTGGGCTATCTCTCCGGCCCCAATTAAGTCTCTTTTGTTATGGAACTCTTTTAGTGTCTCTTCATTTCTATCTCTACTCTCTTCAAGCAATCTCATTTTGTGCCATCAACTCTAATTATCACTATTACCCAGGTGCCTCCTAAATTAAAATCTCCAGTCTAGAGTTTTCCCCTGTGCTCTTGATCTGTTCATCTAATTGTTTTCTCTGACATCTTTCCGTGGACTCAAAGGCACATCAACCTTCATGTGTTAGTTATGACATCTAGAAACCTTCTGTACCATATCTTATAAGTAACAGTTTACAATTCCAATGAGGTATCACAACAAAATTTGGTTTTCTCACTTAAAAGCCCAATTCAGAGTTGGTTATTAGTAATCAGCTACCTCCGTGATAATTTAGGGTAGCTTTTCACTTTCTCAAGGTTTATAGAACAGTGATTAAGACGAGTTGTTGCAAAATGAGGACATGAATAAAACTTGTACACTTCTTCAATTAGTTGCTTTATTTCTTGTTAAGTGCTCCAGTGGTGAGAAGCAACCTCAAGCCTTAGTTATATACAAAGAAACAGGGAGACTTGGAACTTGATGGAGTGACTAATGTCCACAATACCTCTCCATTGAAATATCAGGTACATTTATCTGACAGTTCTTTATTTGTAATGCATTTGTTCATGACCAAAATTGTATTATTCTCAATTCAGGCAAACAACCTGCCATATGTATCTATATATCTTTATATATATATGCATATATACATATACACACATATATACATATTACATATATATGTAGTATATGTTGAGTTTATATATGTTTATGTAGATATGTATGTATATGTATATATATGTTGAATTGAAGATACTGATTCTATTTTGACATCCTCTGTGTGGTAGTTCTTTTTATAAAGATGTCTGTATGTTACTGTTTCAATTAATGGTCACATATTTGTAGAATAAAAAATTATTAACAGAAATCAGTAAATTTATCCTTCCCCTATAGGTTGTCCTCATCTGGTTAAATAATTGGTTAAATGTCGGGGAGCTGCTAGGGTCCCCAACATTACCAGGAAACGAGCTCCCTTCTACCTCCGAAGCAGGTGGGGAATGAATGAAAACTCAGGAATCTGGCACAGTTTTAAAGACTTTACTATCACAGGTTCTGATATACAATCCAAAACAGGAAAAACCCCAGACTCGGTATCCAGGTGGTCCCTGCCCACGTGTAGGCCAAGATGGCTGCCACCATGTTTTAAAGCCCAACAGAGCCCGGGTGGATGGAGAGGAGAGGCAGAAAGCCAAGGGAAGCCAAAATGGTAAAAAGGTCCCTTTTTCTTTCTCCTAGCTTAGATTATAGACAGAAGCCCACCAAAATCTTCCATCCCATCCCATCATGGGTTGGGCTACCTAGAGATGAAGTAGGTAGTAGACCCTTTTTAAAAGTATTTCATTATGCCCATGACATATAAATTTACAAAGATGTTCATGTTTGGGTTTTGGTCACACAGTGTTCCAGCAACAATCCCTCTACCAGTGCCCATTTCCCACCACCAATGTCCCCAACTCCCCCCCAGCCTGCCTCTATGGCAGGTCTTTATCTCTTTCTCTATCTCTCTTTCACTCTATTTCTCTCTTTCTTCTCTTGCATATTGTGGATTGTAATACATACATTTAGAGGTTCCCATTTCTGTCTTACCTAATCTCTAACTGCCACACATTTGTGGTAATTTCCACCTTTGACAAGACAGTTTCCACCTTTGACATGACATATATTTGACAAGACACATATTGTCAAATAAATGTGTGTATATATTTGACATATATTTGACAAGACACATATTGTCAAATATATGTGTGTATGTGTGTATATATTATATATATATTATATGTCATGCAGATAAATGCAGTCATTCTATATCTGTCTTTTTCCTTCTGGCTAATTTCACTCACCATGATCCTCTCCATGTCCATTCATTTATAGGCAAATTTCATAACTTCATTTTTCCTCACAGCTGCATAGTATTCCCTTGTGTAGATGTACCACTGTTTCTTTATCTAGTCATCAGTTCTTGTGCATACTGGTTGTTTCCAGATTCTGGCTATTGTGAATAGTGCTGCTATGAAAATAAATGTGTGGATGGTGGTTTTGCTGTGTGTTTTTGGCTTCCAAAGCTATATTCCCAGGAGTGGTATGGCTGGGTCAAATGGGAGGTCAATTTCTAGTCTTTGGAGGAATATACATATTGTTTTCCAAAAAGGCTGTACTAGTCGGCATTCCCACCTACAGTGGATGGAGTCCCCTTTTCCCTGCATCCATGCAACCACTTGTTGTTCTTGCTCTTTTGGATATGAACCAGTCTCTGTGGTGTGAGATGATATCTCTGTGGCTTTGATTTGCATCTCTGATGATATGCAAAAAATGATGAGCATTTTTTCATATGTCTTTTGGCCATTCAAAATCTTCCTTGTACTAGTTTTTGTCCATTTCTTCTCACCATTTTTTGATGGCATTGGCTGTTTTCTTCTTGTAAATTTCTACCAGTGCCTTAATATATCCTGATATTTACACCTTATCAGATGGGTATTGGGTGAATATTCTTTCCCATTCTCTGCACTGTCTTTGTATCTTGGTCACTGTTTCTTTTTGAGCTGAAGAACCATTTTAGTTTAATGTAGTCCCATATGTTTATCTTTGCTTCTATTTGCTTCATTAGTAGTGTTTCACCGTTGAAGTTTCCTTTAGCTTCAATGTCGTGGAGGATTTTCCTATGTTTTCTTCTACATAGTTTATGGATTCAGGTCTGCTATTGAGATTTTTAATTCATTTTTATCTGATTTTTTGTGCATCGTGTTAGATAGAGGTCCAAATTCATTTTTTTCACATGTAGCTGCCCAGTTTTCCCAGCACCACTTGTGGAAGAAGCTTTCCTTGCTCCATTTAGGACACTTTGCACCTTTATCAACGATTAAATCATCATGTGTTTGAAGATGGGTGTCACGATACTCAACTCTATTCAGTAGGTCCACAGGTTGGTTTTTATTCCAATACCACTCTGTTTTAATTACTACTGCATTGTAGTAGAGTTTGAAATTGGGAAAAGTGATGCCTCACATCTTTTCCCAAGAGATCTGTCTGTGGGGTATATTAGCTATCTTATAGCTATCTGTGGGGGTATATTATTACATACAAATTTCAGGAGCATTTGGTCAATTTCCTTGAAGAATGTCATGAGTATCCTTATAGGGACCACATTTAATCTGTACAAAGCTCTAGTGAGTATTACCGTTTTGACAATATTGATTCTCCCCTATCCATGAGCAGGGGAATGTGTCTCCATTTCCTTATGGCAATGGACCCTTTTGAAGTATAGATCTTCAGGTGGCCCTTTATGGCTCAAGTTTCACAAAAGCCAGAGCTAATTCCCTTTGGCAAAATCTCCCTAGCAGAGATAAGGAACTTAATCTGTGAACCAGAAGGCAGTTTAGAATGTAACTTGTAGGAATGGCATTAATACCTTTTACCATGATCATATAGTTAGTAGATCCCAGACTCTGTATCCCACTAAGGTCCAAAATCCATCAGAATAATTCACGTTAGCATTACCTTTTAAAATCAGATCCATGTCATTTTGCCCGGAGGCGCACTGGCATGTCTCTGAACTAAAATAATTGATTACATTATGGTTGATCCAACGTGACCAAGTACTCTTGGAATATCTACATGTTCAACATGGGGACCCGTGGGAACAGAATATTGATCTTGGGCAGCATGAATCATGATAAAAATATTTATGCTATATAAAATTATGAAATCAGTCCAGTTCTGCCCAAACTACTATTGTGTCTGCTCTGGAGATTCCCCAAAGGCAGGGACCAGCTCTTCACATAAGCTAAGTGCAGCTGGAGGCTAAGGCTCAGTAGGGCGAATCACCCAACAGTTGAACTTTGTTAGATGAGTAGGCTAAAAAAAACCAGTTTAATTATGTGTACTTGGAATCTACTTACTTATGTGGGCTTCACAGGTCAAAATAGGTCAAAGACAAAATAACAGAACTTATTCTGAATTGAGGAGTAGGTTCAATAGGAAGCAGAGGGACACACATGCTAGGGAAAGGTGACTCAGAAAATCACTAGATGTTCTGTAATGAGTTGTTTTCCTCCAAACTGGATTGTTCGTAATGAAATGATTATTTAATGACCCAATTCTGGGTTTGATCCCCAGTTTTAGTTCTAAGTAGCTGCTTAGCTGCTGAAGTTGTAGAAGTTTCTCCTGAGCTTGAGGGGGTGGGGGCTTGATTAACTTTGGCTGAAAACAATCTGCCAAAATGGCACATCTTGGGAAAACTTGTTCTGAATATCGTGACCCTGTAAGATATGTTATGAATGTCTTGAAGGGGCTACTCTGAATACCTTAAAGATCCCTAGCCTTCAGGCTTGCCTAAAATATTTTCCTTCTTTTATTCTTGTAGTTAACACACACACACACACTCACACACACACACACACACACACATATATGTGTTATGTAGGAAGAAAGTCATTTCCTCAGGAAAGCGTTTCCCGATTTTCCTAATTAGGTCAGCTTCATCTATTAACAGTTTTGAAACAGGTTATACTTTTCTTTTATAGCATTTATGGAAATTAAATTTAAAAGGGAGAGAATAGAGAGGTGAGATACTGAAATAGCTTTTTAAGCATTCCACTGTATCTTATTTTCTCATTGGGCTAGTAAGGTGCTAAACTTTGATGAATTTTCTCTCTTCTGTGACTGTAACAGTGATTTGTGAGTGCTGTTCTGCAGACTTGTGCTTGTAAAAGGTGTAAAAGTTTGAAAACCACTGGTCTGTATCTGAATTTCTGGCAAATGATCTGAGTTTAGGACGTACCTTTGTGAGAATTAATCACTGAATGGCATATGAATGAATGATTCTGTGGTTCAGATGTTCATATCAACTGAGATGTGAGTGTCGGTTATCTCCTCAGATGAATAGAAATATTGATTTAAGAATTTAGACTGTTCCTGCTGGACTTGTAACTAGAGGGTTTTGTAAGTTGAATATTTAAGATTACTTTATGAAACAATACAAATCTTGAAAAGGTCAGAGTCTATAAAACATAAATGATTTTTTAGCATAGAGATTTACATCTTATCCTTATCTGGTTGAAATGCTCTTTTTCTTTCTTATGAGTTTTATAGTAACATATATAACCATTATGATTGTACATGATATAACCAGTGATACTTTTAATGTCTTTCTGTAGTACTGCATTTATCTATCCTGGGTGATATATAAACTGTTGGATTACCTTTATGTCTGTGTATATATATATATATATATATATATATATATATATATATATATATATATACATATATATATGTGTATCTATATATCTGTATTTGTGACATGTTTTTAAAGTTAGTGTCATATGTGCATATTTGGTATTTAAAGACTTTGTAGTTTTTATTCTCCAAAGCCTCCTTGGCAATAGTATTTACTTTTCCGCTCTTGTAAAAGAATCACCATGTTAAACCACTTTAAGTTCTCCTACTTCGCCTAATTCTGTTTATCTTTTCCTCTTTCTCATCACCCATTTCAATTCTCTTTCTCATGCACCATTTATCTTTTGCAGGATATCTATCTTGTGTTACTATAGTTATTACATAGTCTTTTCAAGTCAACTATTTGATTCTGATATTTTGGTTCATATTTCTGAATATTTTGTTCACATATCCCTGCAGCAGTTTTTTTTTCAATCTGGCCCAGGTATGCTGAACCAGAGACTCTCAGACATGGGGCAGAGCTGCTACTTGCTCTCCCTGTGCCCAGCCACTCATGAGATGCCCAGGAGGCGTGGCGGGTTCTTAGCCCCTGGCCTGCCACACCAGCAGAGCCTCACAACAAGGCAGACGACCCCCCCTTCTCCATAGGGGCCGCCATTTTCTACATCCGGACTTCCCTCTCCAGAAGACCAGACTATCACAGCCCGGATCATTGACACCCACCCTGCAGCATTTTTTTTTTCAATCCAGCCCAGGTATGCTGAATCAGAGACTCTCAGACATGGGCAGAGCTGCTACTTGCTCTCCCTGTGCCCAGCCGCTCATGAGGTTTCCGGGAGGCATGGCGGGTTCTAGCCCTGGCCTGCCACCCCAGCAGAGCCTCACAACAAGCCAGGCGACCCCCCCTCCTACTCCATGGGGGCCGCCATTTTCCACATCCAGAATTCCCTCTTATCACAACTCCACCCAGCAGACCAGACTATCACAGCCCGGCTCACGCAGCCTGCAGCCGCTCATGCAGTTTATTGATGAACCGCTAGCGGCCGCGCGGTTCATCAATAAATGCTTTATTTAGAGGTGACTACAAGAGTATGCCACCCACACGGCAAGCCTGGCAAACTGCTCGTGTCTTATTTGATATGCCAAATACCAGTAACATTTATATTAGGTTATTCCCATGACCTAATATAATGGTTTGAGGCTCTTTATGTTCCTGGAGCAAGCGGATGTCTTTGGGTTCTACTAGCATGAGCCAGGACATATGGAGATATTACCGGTGCCTGCTCTAGCAAATAGATGATGAACGGGAAGATAGTGATAGTGATATACATATTTCCTGAATTGTGGCCTTTACACTAAATTTTCATCATAACCATTGGATCACATAATAAAATTTTTTTCTGTATTGTTAAATGTTGTTAAAAGAATTGTTAAAATAAACTTGTTAAATTTTTTTAAAGAAACTGCAGATTTCAATAGTGATATCATATTTTGTATATATGGATATGTGTACTCATTTTTATCATTTATTCATTTTATCTTAATATTGAAGTTAATAAAGGCATATGGAAGGTCATCAATATTCCCAGAAATAATATCATGTTCTCATCATTTGACTCCAAAGGGATATTATTGTACAAGGAGTCATGGATAACCATTTTCAATAATTTTTTTTATTTCAGCTGCATTTATATTAACTAGCACCTGTAAATTTGTTTATTGTTTTGAGAATGTAGAATGTTTTGAGTATTCCTCTTTCAAAGAATTTTTTTTTCTTGTGTAGAAATATTATCAGCTATTTCCCTTGGTATCTGATTTCACCTACTTCTGAACTTAGCAAAAAAGTCCAGAGCTGTCTACAGTTCTCTTTGTCCTGACACTGTTCATATCTCTATAATAGTAATACTCATTCTGACCTCAGTTCAACCTCTTTTCTGACAACACATGGACTGAGGTGAAGTGTTAAGGTTGTTGAGTTTTGATACAAGATTGTTTAATGAATATTTTAATAAGAATGGAAAACAAATGTAGATGTATATATAATTTCATTTTAAATGATAAATCAAATAATATATTTAATTTTATTGATTACTTCACTTGATTACTTGATATCCCTTTATTCACGATTTGCTCAAGTGGGTGCCAGTAATGTTTCCATTTGTCCCTTTCAAGGGCCAGTGTAGACCAATGGCATCTGTGTGTTTCAGGAATATGAAGAGTCTCAAACCATTCGTTCAGGATATTGATGAAGAAATCTGACCATCTTGTAGTTGTGCGGCCACGTGATTTTTTGATGTCTTGTGGGATCCAGTTGGTAATGGCTCTTATCCATCAGTTGTCTCCAAATAACATTACATGTCTTGCCCATCTGATTTTTGATGCCTTGGCAAATGAGACAGCATCACTGACTCTCTATCGTCGATGGATGTCGGAACTCCGATTCCTTCTCTCACTTGAGTGAGGCGTGATAGTCCAAGAATAGCTCTTTCAATTCCTCTTTGGGAGACCCACATAGCATTCTCATCCTGCTTTGATAGTGCCCAGGTCTCGGAGGCATATGTTAATGCAGGGAGAATGGTAGAGGTGAAGAGATGTGCCTGGAGCTGGAGGCTCTTTGTCATTTTAGCTGTTATTTGATAATCTTGAAGGCATTCCATGCTGCTCTCTTCCTCCTATGCAGCTCAGGTTTTAGGTCACTCATTGCAGTGAGTTCTTGACCGAGGTACACAGAACTGCTGCATTCAGAGATGTTGAATGAGAGTGAATGGAGCATCTGGAACTAGTTCGTGTTTTATGAACATTATTTTGTTGAGATTCAGCTGTAGAACTATCTTTCTACATTCTCGATCGTTAAATTCAGTCAGCATTTGTGCCGCTTGGCTAATGTTTGTTCTTATTAGAATGATGTCATCAACGAAGCAGAGGGGATGTAGTTGCTGACTATCTTCACTCTCATTCCTTCCCATTCTGTTGTATGACGCTCTTGAGTGTCGCACTGAATACTTTCAGTGAAGTGGTATCACTCTCCCAAATCCCTCTTTTTACATCACTGTTCACTTCCTCGGATAATGGTGAGATCCTGGTGGTAAATCCATAATACAGCTCATGAATTCATTTGAATTAATGATTCATTTGAATGCCTAGCATACCACATAGGATGATTACACTTGAAGAGATGTGGCCCACTGCCAGCAGTTTCTATCTTCATTGTCTACACACCAACATCCACATAAAGGGAAGAAATTGAGAAATTCTACATGGAAGTTGAGGAGTTCTATAAGGAAGTTCTACAAGATCAGTCAGTGATTTTAATACTGAGATAGGACTGAAAAGATCAGATGAAGAACTCCACATTGGGACCCATGACCTAGAATGGAATGAATAGGGTGAGAGACTATCTGAGTTCATCATGTTGACTGAGACCATTCATGAAAACTCACAGTTCCAGAAGACTGAATCTAATTTTGGAGATGGTAATCTCCTGGTGAACTGTTCCACAATGAAATTTACCACATCATATTAAGGCGATGGTTTTGCCTGACTGATTTCGCTGTCGTCCCCAAATTCCAAACAGGTTCGGACCACTATCTCCCTTCATGCAAAATTCTACTTCATGAAACAGGAAGAAAAACACTGCAAAATCTAAGAAAATAACTCCCAGAATGAATACCAACTGGGAACTATTTGGCACCATTGTGGTGACTTGGGAAGATGCCATCATTGACGACATTAATGAAGAATACAACCGTCTGGTTCAGTACCTCCATGATTGTGTGAAGAACGCCAGGAGAGAGAAAGTCACAAAAGGACACCTGTCTTCAAAAATTCTCAAGCTCATTCTCAACGTGGCAACATTCTCATCCTTCTTTCGTAGGGCCCAATTCTATGATGAGTATGTTAATAAGGGGAGAACAGTGGAGTCAAAAAGATGTGCGGGAGCCAGAGATTCTTTGTCCTTTTAGCTATTTCTTTGGTGCTCTTGAAGGCATTCCATGCCACTGTCTTCCTCCTGCACAGCTCAGATGCTAGGTCATTTGTCATGTTGAGTTCTCGACCTAGAACACATAACATATACCTGTGCCTGGAGACAAATAAACAAATATACAACAAGAAGCAACTCCCACCCCCACTATTTGCAAGTATTTATACTTCTACCTATGACCTTTCAAACATTTGAAATGCTCTACATATTTGATTTTATACGTGATTTTTAATTCAAATTTATTGTACCATAACTATTCATAGAAAAACTTGAGAATGTCTGTTTGAAGCCACTGAGAATGATCTGTTACTTACTTCCATATCTATAACTTCCATGCCCCATTTCAGTGACTGGTATTCTCCATATCCAGAGTTTATACTACACAAGTGGGACTCATCCTTGACCAGTGTGTTACAACTCCACCTCTTCAGTCCATGAATCTATCTTCTAACTGTTCAATCCAACTTTAAACTGTATTTAGGATACAATATCTTTTTACTTTCACAAGAACACTTGTCCTTTATGCTTCCCTTGAATGTTTGCTTGATTTCCACCTGTGACTCAGTCTTTTCTTAGTAAGCAACTAGATGTATGTCATTTGAAAAGGTCACCTCTTGATTTGAAATCCATCACTGACTTCTGGTATCACTCAGAGGAACACCAAGGTCCACTGTGACATTTTTTTGCAGAATTTTCTCTAGTAAGCATGTTAGTAGCAGAATGCCTCTTACCTAGAGGAAATCAGATAATTTTCTTTATCTCTAAAATAATTTTTCGTGGATAGGGATTTGAAAACTTCCTTTTAACATGTTCTGTCCAAGAAGTCCTTGTGCATAGAAACAGCATTAATGATTATGGGAAATTTTATAATGGAATTTGGCTATTATTACAAAGAGGTCTTGCATATAAAATCAACAAAAGCTTGACATAGGAACCTTTAGGGAGAACATATTTTTGAAGACATGGTAGGAATAGAGTGAATAGGAAGAAGTGTTTGCCCAAAATTGATTTTTGTGGAAAGATAGGCAGAGTACCATGGAAATCATCTAATAAATCAAGTGTGAGAAGTGTTTTACATGAATGCAGCAGGAGGGATTTTTTTTGTTTTTTTTTCTTTTTTGGGTCACACCCGGCTGCAGGGATGCCCACCCAGGGACGCCAGATGTCAGGGACGCTGCTGGGGTCCCCAACAGTGCCAGGAAGCGAGTTCCCTTCTACCTCTGAAGCCAGCGGGGAATGGATGAATACTCAAGAATCCGATGCAGTTTTAAAAGGCTTTACTTATCACAGGTTCAGACATACAAGTCAGCAATGGAAAAAACCCTGTGCTTAGGATTCCCGGCTAGAGCCCAAGCCACTTGTAGGCCGAGATGGCAGCCACAATGTGTTAAGGCCCTGTAAAAAGGAGGCAAAGACAAGACTCCCAAGAAGAGTGTGAGCCCCAAAAAGAGAGCCCAAAAGAGAGAGAGGAAGCAGGCTGGTTTTATACCCCTGCAACTCAGACCTCCCACTATTATGGGAAGCAGGGAGGGTCAAATGCCCTTAGGTAATTTCTCCCAGCACCTCACCTAGGCCCTAGTATATGCTAATGTTTTGAGCCAAGATCTGCCTGGAAATGCCTTTATAGGGTAAAGAAGGGGGTTTCTTAGATGGCATGTCTCTCTACCAAAGACTAATACTAATGCCAGTTAAATTTTTCTCCAAGCCTTCACAAGAGTCTCATCTACTTCAAGGTAGTTTTGTATTTTAGTTGCCTTTGAGTTATCAGGGAGTCATGCTTGCTTGCTTGGAGGCAAACAGCATTTCTCTCTGGTCTAATTACTTAGAGATCCAACGTGGCCAGGCAAATATGCTGGTAATATCTAGCTAGTCCCACGATGATTGTGGTAGCATGAGAGAATATTGATACCAGCCAGTATAGAATACATGGTCAGATAAACTGCCACATTTATACTACCCCTATCTATGAAGTGACCGGCAGGAGGCAATCCAGGGCAGATACAGAGGCTCTTAGAGGAGTGCTGCAACATTCGGCGATGCTCAGGGGGTTTCTCCTGGCTCTGCACTCAGGAATTACTCATGGCAGTGCTCGGGGGACCATATGGGATGTTGAGGATCGAACCGGGCCGGCATGGGCTGACCACGTGCAATGCAAATGCCCTACCCACTGGATTATCACTCCAGCCCTGAATAGAGCAGTTTTAAGCTTCCCATTTAGATTTCAGACATACATAATGCAATATATTCCAGACATACAATATGCAATATATATTTATTTAGAGAAAAGTGTATTAAAGTATATAGGCTGCTTTAATAAATGAATAATTAGAAGTCAGAGTCTTGAAATCATCCTTTTTGTTTCTAATGCAGTTAAAAAACTGAAATGCTTTTTGATGCTATTTTTTTTTAAAGTTTCCTTTCTTCTTTTATTATGTCCTAAATTCTGTGGAATGATATATAATTGAAAAGTTCCTTGAGAGAGAAAGAAGAAAAGGAAAGTGTATGTTGTAGAGGCAGGTTGGGGGAGAAGGGAGGGGACTTTGGGGCATTTGTGGGACGAAGAGGGCACTGGTGGAGGGATGGGTGATGGAACAATGTGTGTCTGAAACCCAAAGATGAACTTCTGTGTATCTCACAGTGGTATAATTTTTTTAAATGTCTTTTCCTTCCACTGTTGATCAAAGAGCAGGATACCAGTCTTGAAGAGAAAGATTATATAAAGACATCTTGCTGCTGTCTGAATGAAGTGATTTTTTAAGTGATTATTTTTTTTAGTTAAGTCACATTTCTACTCTTAGGAAGAATTTTGATTTCATATTTGAAAAAAGGATCTACTTTCAGAAAGGCCTTTTCATAAGAAATAGCTAATATATTTATTTTATTTCCCAAAGCAAGTAAAAATAAATGTACCTCCTGCAAAACAGTCTATCAACTGAGATCTAGGAAGCAAACCGCACATGGAGGGATCATTATGTTAAAGCAGTGTTTTTTTTTTTTTTTTTTCATTATGGTTCTACTCACTGGGTCTTGATATCTAGGAATCTTTTTTGAAAGATATAATTGCCATTTAAATGTACATTTGAAATTGTGTGTTTCATAGAGAGTTTGTGACTTCACCCTGTATGCCAGAAAAGGCAATTTACCTCCCAAGGTTAGAAAATTCATTCTTTCTTCTCGCATGCCTAAGGATGCTCCTGGCAATCTGATTTCTTGGAAGTGCTTGACAGCCGTGTCTCAATTTAACCTGAAGAATCTTACATGACTTCCAGAACTCTCTCTACCAATCTGGTCAGACTTCCAGCTTGTGCCACTGGGGAACTGAGAGCAGCAAGTGTTTGCCCTTCTGGGGGCTGTGGGGAGAGAATGTTCTTCTCTGCAAATTAACAGTGAGTGAAAGAAAAATGAAGTAAGGGAGGTACGGAAGGAGTTCAGGAGGGAAATAAAGAGGGAGAGAGAGATGGAAGGAGGGAGGGAGGGCGTTAAGGAGGGAAGGAAGGAGGAAGGACAGACAAAAAACACTTTAGAATATTTTTACTGTTAATATTAGTGATTTCTGTAGCTATTTTATAAGAAAAATGCAGTGGAATAATTTTAAATATATTCAAGCTTCTTATGTGTTTGTCTACTTTGACTTTATTTAGATAATTTCTCCTTTTAAACGTGTGAGTGGAGATAATATCTAGATGCCTAGCATGTCTGTGGAATGTATGCATTCTGATATACGATTTCTTCATTAGTGTTGCACCCAAACAATGCAGCAATATGCAATATGTTTTTAGAGGAAATGGTTAACATCTTTTCTGTGACATCACCCTTACTTATTTAGAAAGTTGTAAGTTTATAGTTCCTTGTGTAGTCCAATAATTTTCTAACTTTTATAACTTATTTTCTGTGGCTGTCACATCTCCTTTCTCATCTCACTTTCTTTCTTTAATTAATAAAATTGAACGTTTTTGATAGTTGATAATTTTAGCTTCAATAAATGGATGATTAAAAAGTATTTCTGATCTCTGATTCACAAAGCAATTATTGAAAATTTATTTAAAAAGAGAACATAGGTAAGATTATGAGCCCCAATGGCATTTTTCAAAAAAAAATCTGAAGCTTCTAGAATTGTATAAACCCCATAAATTGGGAAATGTTTCAGATTTTAACATAAAGTAATAAGCATAATTCCTTTAATATTAAGTGACACACAAAAACTTTTTCAGTATTTAAATAATATGAAAATAGGTAACATTTTAATTTTTATCAATATATTTTATTTGATAACATTTTGGATTAAATAAATATTATCTCTAATTTTTTATAAGCTGTAGAATCAAATTAATATTGCTGAATCTTGCAAATGCCATATGCTTTGTAAGTGCATATATCTGAATGTGTATGTTTGTATATATTTGATTACTGCTATTATCTGTATAGTACTTAGGAAGACGCTCTGTTCTTTATAGATTGTATGATGTTCTAAAAATATTTACTTTTCAAACTATGAAAGTTTTAGTCAAATTTACATATAAATTCCCTCTTTTGTGCCTGAAATTATACAGCATGAAAAAAAAATATTTTACTTTCATTCAGAGATAGATTTTTCAAGTTAATAAAACTTTAAACTGAAAACTCACAATTTTGGTACCAGAGTGATATTACAGTAGATGGGGCATTTGTCTTGCATGCAGCTGACCCAGGCCCAATCCCTTCTGTCCCATATGGTACCCTGAGCACCACCAGGATTATTCATTCCTGAATGCAGAGCCAAGAGTAACCATGAGCATTGCCAGGTGCAATTAAAAAGGCTAAACCTAGAACTGAGCATTAAATAGAGGCAAAAAGATAAACATGACAACCCTTTAATGTATGTTCTGTAATCCATAGTCTGGAGGGGAAGGAAAAGAGAAAGAGAGAGAAAGGGAAAGAAATAAAGAACCTGCCATGGAGGGGTGCTGTGGAAGGGGGAGGGAACCGGGGGCGTTGGTGGTGGGAGATGGGCACTGGTGGCGGGATGGGTGCTGGAACACTGTATGACCAAGACCCAAATATGAACTTTTTAATTGTATATCTTTGTAATTGTAAAAATAAAAACATTAAAAAAAAGAAAAAAATAAAAAGGCTAAAATAAATTAATGTATTTTTATCAAAAGGAGTACTAAATTATACCAAAATGAATATTAAATTATACCAAAGGGGAAAATTCAGTTGTTTGACTTAATTTATATTTATAATTCTCAAGTTATTGTTTAAAATAAAGAATCAAAAGGTTTTGAATATCAGCCATATGAAATACATTTATGTTACATTTCCAGTTTTGAAAGACACTTTATTAGAATTTTTTAGAAAAATAAAGATATTATAAAAAGCATCTTCAGTATATTAAGTGTACTCTTGGAAAATTAAAGGGCAAAAATGTGTCCAATAAGAGTGTCCAACAATAAGACTAATTTTCATCATTATGGGGTTGTAAATCTTTTTATTAATTTTACTTCATATTTTAGTAATTTATGTACCGGTCTTAAATATTTCCTGTAGGAATGTTGGGGAAAATTTAATTTATTTTCCTAAAATGTATAGTTTCATGTGAAAGGGCAGTGAATTATTTCATTTAGATCATTGTCATCATTACTGTCATTTACATTTCACACATGGCTGAGGTTGCAGATCAGTCCGATTTCTTCACTTTATGTCTTTTAAGTGTAATGGAAAAGCCAGTAAAACTCCCCATCTTTTAGAACTTTCAGATCTTAGCAGAATTGCTCTATTGCATTTTCAGTAGAAAATTTCCTGGTCTGAAGCATGAGAATAGAGCCTAAGTCTGCAGAAAAGCTGTAAAAGAAGGCCAAAAAAAAAATCTTACACGGTTTTTCTTTTGCCTTTGCTGTACCGTGGATCAAACCTAGTGATTCATACTTGCAAGGTAGGTGTTCTACCATGGAGCTGCAGTCAGCCAAGTCTCTATCTTTTCCTATTTCCTGGGAGCCGTATCTTTGGGAATTTTAACATAGAACTCTCATTGGGACCAATTTCAGGTAAAATCATCTTATAACAAGGTACTTTAGCTATTAATTAAATCTCTTGGATGGAGTCCAAAGCAAACTGGCCTACTGTAAGATTCTAGAATATAGTGACTTTTGTGATAGTGAGATGCCACAGTGTAGTTGTGGGGTATTAGCATTACATGTAGATAAACAAAGCTGAAAGACGTGACCTTCTTTATAACACTATATAATACAAGTTTGGAAAGCAAGCAGGCACTGCCCTTATCACTGCAGGGAAGAATTCAGTTATGATGGTAATTTGCACCTCAATTACTTCCTTTTATGACATCCATCTATCAGCAGTAGCACATGCCAGATTCTGGGGAGGTTTCCCAGATTCGATATTCTGGGTATGTTCCCACTCCCAAAGATGTGACTCAAAGCCACTCACATTCAGCAACTCCTGAGACAGTCCTAAATAACCCCAAATACCTTGGCTGCTGAGGATTTTTAGAGCACTTCTGTCATTTACATCAGCAAAAACAAAACAAAACTATGTGGTAGGAAAGGATTCTCCTTCCTGGTTAAGATCTGGTCTTGAGTTTTCCTGGACCCAATACTGTGTAACTTTTTAGTCATGCCGTCTTGGAAGCATCTAGCATTGTAGAACAACTTTTAAGGAGTGACAGATACAAGATAGGTTAAGAATGCATCACCAAGAGCTCAATTTTATTGACCAGTAAACTCTCGGACACTGTTAGCAGATAATGTGCAAATTTTATAGTAGGTAAAGTAGACGTGCTAATTGGCTTCTCGTAATTTTAGAAGTATCGGTCTACCAATATTAGAAGCTACACAATAGTTCTCTGTAGGTTCAAAATAATGCAATGATGCTGAACAAGACAAAGAACTTGTTTAGCTTATTCAGATGCAGTGTCACAGAATGTAGTGCTTTTATTAGTCTGCATTGGCTGCCCGTACAAAATCCTTCAGACTGCGAGGCTCGAACAGTCTATTTTTTAAAATTCTAGAGGGGTGGAGCAATAGTACAGCAGGTAGGGCATTTATTTGCCTTGCACAGGGCCAACCTGAGTTTGGTCCCCTGCATCCCTTATGTTCCTCTGAGCACCTCCAGAAGTAATTCCTGAGTGCAGAGCCAGGAGTAACTTCCTGAGCTTTTCTCATTTCTGCTTCTCCCACATGGCAGAGTTCTGGTGTTTCTTCCTCTTCTACGGACACTCTCTCAGATCAAATTAGGGCCAAGTCCTAACTAATCTTATAGCTTGAATTAACCTTATAGCTTCTCTATAGGTCTCTGAGTACAGTTACTTGGGGTGAGGGCTTTGATATTTAGATTTTGAAGGGACCCAAATGTTTCATCCATAATGCTGCATAAATAACTACGTTAATACTTTTTTGCACATTTGGAAAATTCACAAAAAATAAGAATCCTCAGATGGCAGCTAACATAGCGTAAAGACCACCTGATTTTTAGTTCACATAGCCTTAGATTAATACCAGAATGGATATTAGTGGGGAGGGAGCAGGCTCTAATGAAAGCACATGAGCAAATGCACACTTGTTCATGATGATAGCATTCAAAGAAAGAGTTGATGGCAAAGCTTACATGTATGTGAGTACTGTACTGGGCACATAGTGTTTTCGTAGTAGAAGCGAGCTCAGAGTACTTCTGATCCCTGGTGCACTCTGCAAGTCTATCAGGTGTGATTATTACTTGGGCACAGTTTTCAGTACTTTTTTATCTCACTGTAAGACTGCCATGTTTATATAGTCGTTGTTAGAAATATATTGTTCGCCAAGAGTTATTTCCAATTTAGTGTTATTTCTGGGGATAGTTGCTATTGTAGGAAGATCTTTGGATAGATTTCAACAAGTAAAGCGGAACTATATTACAGTTTGACAGAGGGAGAATAGAACAAAGAATTAAACATTACTCAAAACAAATCTGTATTAAAATGTTAATTGAAATATTTAAATGGTAACTGAATAGATACCATTTTAATTTTCAGGGGTTACTCTAGGCTTTTGAGACAGGATAAATGTTCAAGTGGACTATCCTGATTGTACGTTTATATACTCAGTAAAATAAATATATTTATTTTTTTTCTGTGCTGAGAGAGTGCTGCGTTAAGAAATTAGTTCTCAATACAGTTGCCATTAAACGTGATATCTTGGATACCAAGGGACACAAGATAGAATTTAGTTACTAGGGCCAGAGGGCCAATACAGGGGGCTAACGCTGTAATACTGAGGACCACCGCATCTGTAATACCACATGGTCCCTGAGGACTGTAACTAGTGATGGCTGGATAATTCTTGCAATACAGGGCCTGAGCAGTGGCATCTTCAGGCCCTTGCAGTGAAGTCCCCACAGCTGAGAGTTGTGGGATGAGACCCCAGGCTTCTGGAACACTTTTTGGGAGACCCAGACAAAAGAATTTGTTTACTTAACGATAGTTTCCTAACAAAAGGCATGGGTTTGAAGAGGCTAAATGTGTCATGGCACAAATAAGACATACACTTTTAAACATTTAGTAAATAAACTATCAAAGAAAATAAAAATAATGAGAAGTAGAAACTTAATTTTACTTTGTGTGATGTCATTTCTTTTTTAATACTTATGCCTGATATACTGCATTGTTTTATCTCCAGTGAATCAAACATATTAATTTCTCTCTATTTTCTTGATTTTTATTATATCTTATGCTCTTTATTGCTACAAATAAGCCAGTATTTGCTTTAATTAAAGGTTCTGAATAAAGGAACTAATTCCTTTATTCAGAAATAAATATATAATTTGGCTTTCTATTTTTCTACCTAACATATTTATTTTTTAAAGTCCCTTTAGATGCTTTCATTTATATTTTTATGAAAGTCCTACTAGGTATCTCTTTTTCAGCCTAAATCTCTTTCTCTGCTTTTTTAAGATTTAATTTTTATTTGAATTTTATATCTGCATATTTCCCCTTAATTTTCCTAATTATTATCTCTTATTTTGGAGCTGTCCACAAAGTATATAGTAGCATTAGTACTGGGCTTTTAGCAGGTTTCAAGTTTACAAAGTCTCAGTTTGGTAGGAGAGCCTATAAAATAGGTATGAAGGGAGTGATTTTCTTTTCTTTAAAATATATATATTTTTAATATACCACCATGAGATATACAATTAGAAAGACGTTCATGTTTGGGTTTCTGTTGTACAGTGTTCTAGCACCCATCACTCCACCAGTGCCCATTTCCAACCTGATTCCTCCCCTATCCCCTAGTCTGCCTCTATGGCAGGCTCCTTAGCTCCTCTCTCTCTCTCTCTCTCTCTCTCTCTCTCTCTCTCTCTCTCTTCTCTCTGCATCTCTCTTCCTTCTCTTACACATTAGCTTGCAATACATACATTTAGAGGTTATCATCTATATCCCTTTACCTATGTTCAATGCTCAGTTCTAGGCTGATATTGTCATTTCCAACTATTATTAACACTGGTCCCTTCCCTGTCTTACCTAACCTTTGACTCCCACACACTTGCGGTAGATTAAACCACTGACAAAACCTTCTGATCCATGTTTTGTCTGGCCTTGGATATTGGTATCATCCTATTTTTATATCACTTGTATCACTTGTCTTCCCAATGTTCATCAGTTTGCTCGAGCAGGTGCCAGTACTGTCTCCATTCGTTGGGAATGAGCTAGATTATTGTTACTGTTTTTGGCATATCGAATACATCATGGGTAGCTTGCCAGGCTCTGCCATGGCTCTGAGTTCACCCAATGGGGCCTCATCTTTTCTGTGTCAGACCATCAACCTTCCAGAGCCCATGGGGCAGAGCCCTGGGTGTGAACAAGCCTGTCTCCTGTCTGCCACCTGCTGAAGCAGCCAGGCACTGCAGCCACCCCTGCAACACCTCAAGTGTACTTTAGTGATCAAATAACAAGAAGAATGAGAAAACACAGAAAAAGGGCCAAAGACATAGTTTAGAAGGTAGGGAGCTTGCTT
Source organism: Cryptotis parvus (assembly GCA_021461705.1). NCBI lineage: Eukaryota > Metazoa > Chordata > Mammalia > Eulipotyphla > Soricidae > Cryptotis > Cryptotis parvus. The sequence continues at coordinate 35,569 of JAJIBD010007208.1, read as the reverse complement.
TGCATGACCTGACTGAGGTTTGGTTGCTGGAAACCTATTTTGTCCCTCAAATTCCGCTAAGAGTGATTCCTAAGCGTGGAGTCAGGGGTAAGCCCTGAGCACTGCCAGGTGCACTACCTCCCCACCCCTGCAAAAAAAAAAGTATACAGAGGAGAAATATGAAGGGATCAAAAGTGAAATTAAAGAAAACATAATGGGCTAAGCAATAGCACAGCGGGTAGGTCGTTTTCCTTCCACGAGCCCAACCTAGGTTCTATCCTGGGCATCCCATGTGGTCCTTGAGTACTGCAAGGAGTAATTCCTGAATTCAGAGCTAGGAGTAACCCCTAAGCATTGCTGAGTGTAACCCAAAATGCAAAAAAAAAAGAAAATTTAAAAATGAAACGTTCTCTTTTGCAGTGAGAGGTATTTTTTATATATTTTGCAAATAAATTCTATATCTGTCCTCTTAATTCAGGCTAATTTCACTCAGCATGATCTTCTCCATGTCCATCCATTTATAGGCAAATTTCATGACTTAATTTTTTCCTAAAAGCTGCATAGTATTTTATTGTGTAGATTACCACAGTTTCTTAATCCAGACATCTCTTCCTGGGCACTTTGGTTGTTCCCAGATTCTGGCTATTGTGAATAGTGCTGCTATGAACATAGAAGTGCAGATGGTGTTTATGTTGTGTGTTTTGGCCTCCATGAGTATATTCCCAGGAGTGGTATGGCTTGGTCAAATGGGAGCTCACTTCTAGTTTTCGGAGGAACATCCATATTGTTCTCCAAAAAAGGCTTTAACAGTCGATATTCCTTCAACAATGGATGAGTGTCCCTTTATCTCAGCATTCAAGCCAGCACTTGTTGTTCTTGCTCTTTTGGATCTGTGCCAGTCTCTGTGGTGTGAGATGATATCTCATTGTCGTTTTGATTTGCATATCTTTGATGATTAGAGATGATGAGCATTTTTTCATATGCCTTTTGATCATTCGAATTTCTTCTTTTGGAAGTTTCTGTTCATTTCTTGTCCCTAGTTTTTTGATGGGGTTGGCTATTTTCTTCTTGTAAAGTTGTACCAGTGCCTGCTATATCCTGGATATTAACCCCTTATCAAATGGGTATTGGGTGAATATTCTTTTTTTTTTTTTTGGGTCACACCCAGCGGCGCTCAGGTATTACTCCTGGCTCTGCACTCAGGAATTATTCCTGGCGGTGCTTGGGGACCATATGGGATGCCGGGGATCTAACCTGGGCCGGCACAGGCTGGCCGCATGCAAGGCAAACGCCCTACCGCTGGGCTATTGCTCCGGCCCCAGAGTGAATATTCTTACCCATTCTGTGGATTGTCTTTGTATCTTGGTCACCGGTTCTTTGAAATGAAGATGCTTTTTAGTTTCATGTAGTCCTATATATTTATTTTTGCTTCCAATTGTTTGTTAGTAATGTTACATTTTTGAAGATGCCTTTAGCTTCAGTGTCGTGGAGGGTTTAACCTATATTTTCTTTGACATACTTTATGGATTCAGGTCTGATATTGAGATCTTGGATCCATTTTGATCAGACTTTTGTGCAAGATGTTAGATAGAGGTCCAAATTCGTTTATAAAACATAGCTCCCCAGTTTTCCCAGTGTCACTTTTTTGAAGAGGCTCTACCTACTCCATTTTATACTTTTTGGTCCTTTATCATTCATAGGAATTCACAGTTCCAGAAGGCTGAAGCAAAACGTTGGACATGGGAATCTCCTGGTGGACAGTTCCACAATGAAACTGACCACATCATCTTCAATCGACGGTTTTGTCTGACCGATGTTGCTGTCGTCCTCAAATTCCAAACAGGTTCAGACCACCGTCCCCTTCATGCAAAATTCTACTTTCCACAATGGGGAGAAAAGGCTGCGAGGTTTAAGAAGAGAACTCCCAGAATGTCCACCAACTGGGAACTCTTTGGCACCATTGCAGCAACATGAGAAGATACCACCATTGATGACATCGATGAATAATACAACCGACTGGTTCAGCACCTCCATGATTTTGCGAAAAATGCCCAGAGAGAGAAAGACACAAAAGGATGCCTGTCTTCAGAATCTCTCGAGCTCATTTGCCAACGTGGCAAGGCGCGAGCCTCAGGAGACCAAATGCTAACGTCCAAGCTTGCTAAACGGTGCAGAGAAGCGATAAAAGAAGACCTCAGAGACAGAAGAGCAGAAATACTGGAAGATGCAGCAGAAGCCGGGAAAAGCATTCGCACCGGCCGCCTTTTCTTCACCAACTATAAGACCAAGATGACTGCCCTCTGACGCCCGAATGGATCTATCACATCTTCCAGAAAGGCAATGGAGAAGATTATCCAGGACTTCTACTCAAATCTCTTTGATAGCCACATCCACCTGCCCACATACCAAATTCCACAGGATGGATATGTCACTCCCAATGTTCTCCCTTCTGAAATTCGACATGCCATTTCGTCGGTAAAGAAGGGAATGGCACCAGGCCCAGACAAAGTCAGACCCGAACACCTGAAGAGTCTTCCGTCGGTACTCATCAGTACACTAGCTCGGCTCTTCACATGCTACCTGTCCGAATGCAAGGTGCCCTCCCAATGGAAAACCAGCAGGGCAGTTCTACTGTTCAAGAAGGGAGACATTCACGACATCGGCAACTATCGCCTCATCTGCCTGTTGTCCATCATCTACAAGCTGTTTACATGAGTCATCCTGAACAGGATTGGCAGAACACTAGATGAAGGCCAACCATGTGAGAAAGCAGGCTTCTGGAAAGGATTTAGCACAATCGACCATATCCACACGGTAACCAAGCTCATTGAAGTTTGTAGGGAATACAAGATGCTGCTCTGTCTCACGTTCATTGATTTACAGAAAGCCTTTGATTCTGTGGAGACTGAAGCTGTCATTGAAGCCCTAGCCAAACAGGGTGTTCAAACCCAATACATCAAGATCCTTCGTGAGCTGTATTACGGATTCACCACCAGGATCTCACCATTCTACAAAGAAGTGATCATTGGTGTCAAAAGAGGGGTTCAGCAGGGTGATACCATTTTACCAAAAGTCTTCAGCGCCATCCTCGAGAAAATCACACGACAATTAGAATGGGAAGGAATGGGAGTGAAGATAGATGGTCGGCAAATACACCACCTCCACTTAGCTGATGACATCATTTTAATAACACCAAACATTAGCCAGGCGGCACAAATGCTGGCTGACTTTGACTGAGAATGTGGAAAGATAGGTCTACAGCTGAATCTGAAGAAAACTATGTTCATGAAAAATGATCTAGTTCCAGAAGTCCCATTCACTCTCAATGGAACAAACATCTCTGAATGCAGCAGTTATGTGTACCTAGGTCGAGAAGTCAACATGATGAACGACCTAAAACCTGAGCTGCACAGGAGGAAGAGAGCATCATTGAATGCCTTCAAAGGCATCGAAGAAATGGCTAATAGGACAAAGAACCTCCGGCTCTGGGCACATCTCTTTGACTCCACCATTCTCCCTGCATTAACATACACCTCAGAGACCTGGGCCCTACGAAAGCAGGTTGAGAATGCTATTCCGGTCTCCTATAGAGGAATCGAAAGAGCTATGCTTGGAATATCACGCCTCACTCAAGTGAGAGAAGGAATCTGGAGTTCTGACCTCTGTCACTATTCCAGAATCAGAGACACTGTCTCATTTGCCAAGGTATCGGAAATCAGATGGGCTGGAATGTTATGCGATTTGGAGACAACTGCTGGACTAGAGCCATTACCGACTGGATTCCCGGGATGGCAAAAGATCACGTGGCCGCCCACCTACAAGATGGTCAGATTTCCTTGTAAAGTCCCTGAAGGAACGGTTTGAGGCTCTTCATATTCCTCAATCAACCAGATGCCATTGGGCTACATTGGCACATGATAGGGTCCAATGATATGTTACTGGCGTCCGCTTGAGATAATCGATGAATAACAGGATTCAAGTGATCAAGTGGTCCTTTATCAAAGACTACATGATCATGTGTTTGAGGATGTGTGTCAGGATACTCAACTCCTCTATTGGTCCATGTCCATTTTTACTCTAATACCATGCTGTTTTAATTACTACTGCTTTTTAGTACAGTTTGAGGTTGGGGAAGGTGATGCATCCCTTCTTTTTCCCAAGGATTGCTTTAGCTATTTGTGGGGGTTTATTATTCCATACAAATATCAGGACTGTTTAGTCAATTTCTTTGAAGAATGTCATGGGTATCCTTATTGGGACCCCGTTGAATCTATATAAGGCTGTAGGGAGTATTACTATTTTTACAATATTAGTTCTCTCAATCCATGAGCAAGGATTATATTTCCATTTCCTCATCTCCTCTTTAATTTCTTGAAGCAGGGTTTTGTAGTTTTCTTTGTTTAGGTCCTTTACTTTCTTAGTTAAACTAATTCCTAGGTACTTGATTTTCTGTGGTACAATTGTGAATGGGGTTGTTTTCTTAATAACCTTTTGTCTCTTTTTTATTTGTATATAGGAAAGCCATTGACTTTTGGGTATTGACTTTGTACCCTCCCACTCTACTATAGTTATCTATTTCTTTGAGAAGGTTTTTGGTAGAGAGTTTATGGTTTTCTACATATAATATCATGCCATCTGCAAAAGGTGTTAATGTTACTTCTTCCTTGACTATCTGGATGCCCTTAATGTTCTTTGAAATGATTTTCTTTTCTCAAGTTCTTGTAGACTAAGACCATTGTCTTTTTCTTTCCACCACAACTCGGATAATGTTTTACATCATCACCTGCAATGTAAACTCAATGCTTGGTTCTATTCCTAACATAAAACAAAACCAAGTAAGACTGAGATGTGCTTAGCTACAGATATTTTATCTGTAAGACTGAGATGTGCTTAGCTACAGATATTTTATATCTGTAAGACTGAGATGTGCTTAGCTACGGATATTTTTTATTTTTCTTATAATCTATAAGTATAGGAGCTTAATCTTATAACAACATTACATTAAGGAAATTTGGGTTGTTTCAGCATGTGAGCACAACAAATTCTAAGGAAAAAGTATCAGGCACATGGATTCCTTCTCATTTCAATATTCTTCAAACTCAGACTTCCTGCTGAGGGTGCTAATGGAGAATACAGTTGGACGTCTGTCCTAGAGGCATTTCTGTTCCATTAACATTGCATGCACACACAGAAACACACAGACACACACACTTGCCTCTTATTTTGTTGATCACAAATGTCTAGTAAGAGCCCACTTTCCATGATAGTCATAAAGCGGGTTATGGGTATACAGAAATTAACATGCCCTTTATACACTGTGTATGGCACTGTGTATAAACAGAAAGTGGTGAGTGGAGAATGGAGATAACTTGTGGGGATGGAGAATAAGTTATTTTTACCTAGAAGGTCTTTAATAACTTCAAAATGTGTTTCTGTCATATTGTAGATCTGTCTGAATCACAGTTATAAATCAGTGTACATTTGCCATAGTGAATATATTCAGCTAATGAATTTGTACAAAATGAAGCATTCTATAGTCTTTGAAGGCATTTTCTCATAAGCTGACTAGGGAGAATCCTCTATATAAACATGCCAATTTGCTAAAAGATGGTAAAAGGAGATTATTATAGTAATGAGAGAGCTTGGATCTTTTTCCTCTCACTCAAATTAAGAAATTTCTGTGATATAAAAAGTTCATTGTACACAAATAATTGTACTATTTCACAAAACGTTCTGAAGGATGCTTAAAATAGATTCAATTTTAAAGCAGGTATAGGTTCATGGGAAATTGAGGAAGATACAGAGATTTCCCATATTCCCATATGCCTTTCCCTCACTCAACTGTGCTGATCATACCCTGCTTGAAGAAAATATTTATTGCAACTTCATTGGCTCAAAATCATCCAAAACCGTGGTTACTTACACTAAGTATTTTCATGGTATGTGAGTTTGGATAAAAATATAATTGCATATCTCAACCATTGTGCAGCACACAGGGTAGATTCACTGCTCAGAAATTCCTCTGTGCTCTGTCTTATTGATCTTTTCCTCTCCATTAGGATTTAATTTTTTTTGAATTTAAGTAACATTTGCTTATAAAATTATATAGGTCTCAGGTGTGCATCATTTTAAATCAACAACTGCATAACTAGATTAAATTCCCTGCTAAAAATCTAATTTCATCCTTTACAATATGATTAACTTCTGTTATCCAATTTACCTACTCCTCTTCCACCTTCCCTTATGGTAAATATTAATTTAGTCTTAGTGCTTGAAAGTGTATTTTTTGTTTTATTTATTTCATTTTTGGGGATCTCATTTCTATATTACTACACAAAAGCAAAATTATATATTTTCTCATCTGATTTATCTTACTAAATACACTGCCCTCTCATTCCAGAGAACGCTGTGTTTAATAACATATACTATGTATTTGAAGGATGCAACTCTGTGCCTGGAATTAGAAGTGATGCCCTAACTCTAATCATTTGCTTGAACAGTCTTGAATAAAACATGCAAAGCTGCCTTTGGATTTATTTTCTCTTTAAAATTATTAAATCCCAGCTTTTAATATAATCGTGATAATATTTATTAAGATAATTTATGCACTCATGGAAATTATCCAGATATACATTTTTTAAGTGATCAATCTTTACCCTAAACAGTTTGGGGATATCAGAGTGTGAGAGTCACTCCTAGCAATTCTCTGCCAATGTGCTGTGGCACCAGGCGAGGGTCTGAGGATGTGGTGCTGCTTAAGCTCTGTGTTATGGAAGGTCACCAGAGTCACCCCTGTAGTGAACAGAGGCTTCAGGGTGATTCCTGGTGATACTCAGGGCAAAAGTGAAATCTTGCATTTCCAGCAAATGTATCACAAATTCAGACATATCAGAACTCACTGGTGCTTCTCTGTACTGACTCTATTATCTGTACTATGCTAACAAGCATCTAAGTAGCTTTTAAAAAATAAAACAGGAGGGGCTGGAAAGATAGCACAGTGGGTAGGGCGTTTGCCTTGCCGCGGCTGACCCGGGTTCGATCCCGGCAACCCATATGGTCTCCTGAGCACCGCCAGGAGTAATTTCTGAGCATCGAGCCAGGAGTAACCCCTGAGCATTGCCGGGTGTGATCCCAAAAAAAAAAAAGGAGGGATCAGGGAGATGACTCACTGGGTGGAGCCCATATTTGTGTGTGGGGGGCACTGGTTTGTTCCCAGAACTTTGTGGTCATCGAGTCACACCATGAGTGACCTCTGAGAAATATGCTGGCATTAGCCCTAAACTCTGCTAGATGTGACCCCAACCCAAATAAGTTTGTAAATGAAAAGGGACTTGCGAGATGACTCAGAAGACTGGGCTACCAGGTGCGTTGGCTCCCGGGCACCTCGAGGAGACACTCAGGAACCACCCGCTGACATCCCAAAATTCAAAACTGCACGGACACGCAAACTACTAAATATTAACCTTAACTAAGATACCAGTGACCATTTGTCCAACATTCCTTGCCATCCATCCCAAACTGCAAAGAACCCAGCCACCTACTAAATGTACAGTCTAGCCACCCAGAACACGTGTTCTCAACCTACAATAGTCATTATGATAAAGCAACGCAGAGATGACTCAGAAGACTAGGACACATGTTTTCATTATGAGCCTCATTTGGGTTACTGGAATCAAATGGTCCCCCTGAACAGCCTAGCTTGAAGAGCAACTAAGCATTCCCTTTAGCACTCAAAAGCAAACTCCTCCCCCACAGAAATAATCAAGGGCAGAGAGATAATGCAGGAGTTTAGTGCTTGCTTGCAGGTGGCTGATCGAGTTTAATCCCTGGTATTGAATATTTTCTCCTCAGCTGGCCAGTAGTGATCCCAGGAGTGATCCCGAGGAATAAGCCCTGAGCACCAAGAATGTGACTTAAACTCAATACCAAACAAAGCAACATTCAAAAAAAAAAAAGAGGGAAGCCAAAGAGTGCCTAGTAAATTGCCTTGGTTATGGGGGATAGAAGCCTTAAAATTGTATCTCTCTTTTAAAGGGCACATGTCCTGCTCTGCAGTGTGGAGTGAGAGTAAGATTCCAGGTACTTTAAACCGGAGGACCTGTGTAAATAACCCTATTGCAGTATTTCAACCCAAGAATAGTGAACTCCACCTGTAGAAAATAAATGATGAATATTCTTTATAAAGAATTATGATAAATAGGTACTGTTACAAGAAGGGGAAATTATTGCCTCAGAGTAGGCACTGTGGGTATCAAACTATGCACCAAAACCTGAAAATATTTTCCCACAATCTTATGCTTAATAGATGAAAGGTGCTTTAGAAACCTGTGCTGGAGCTTATATTGATCACTGTCACTGACCACTGTATCACTGTCTTCCCGTTCATCATTGATTTGCTTCAGTGGGCATCAGTAACCTCTCCAGTTTGTTAAAACTAGAATGATTTTTACAGTGTATAAATGTGAAAGATCCCGGGAGGGACTTGGTCCTAATTTCCATTATTGTTTATGATTGTGGCGTGGCTGCACTGGCCGTGCACCAGTGCCGCTGTGGGCCTGGAGTGTCGCTCTTCCGGCTGTCAGCTGTGGTGGCTGGGAGCTCGCAGCCATGCCTGCCGACATGGAGGTAGAGGAATGGGTGGAGGAGCCCAAATCCCCACTCCAAGTCTGGCCAGCATGGCTCCGCCAGCCCCAAGAGTAAATTCTGAGCACATCTGGGTGTTATCTAATCTCCCAGCCTCCCTCATCTACCAGGGTAGGAAAACCCTTGAAAATAAGTCAACTGTTTCACCTGTCTTCCCATTGTTCATCAATTTGCTTGAGCCGGCTCCAGTGACGACTCCATTCGTTGGGAATGAGGTCCATTATTGTTACTGTTTTGGGCATATTGAATACACCACGGGTATCTTGCCAGACACTGCTGTGGTTGAAGATAAATATATCAACTTATTTCTTATCTACTTGAGCTCCTACTACCATGTTATTCCAAATATTAGAGTGCCTTTATATATATTTATTCATGGATGGAATGCATGAGTCAAACTTTCTTTTTTTCCATTTCTCTCTCTCTCTCTCTCTCTCTCTCTCTCTTTTCTCTCTCTTTGTGGATGCAGTCGACAATGCTCAGGGGTTGCTCCTAGATCTTCACTTGGGAATTACTCCTGGCAGTGCTTGAGAGACCATATGGGATGCAGGAGATTGAACTTGGGTCAGCTGTGTTCAAGGAAAAATCCCTACTACTGTGATATCATTGACCATCCTTTTTTGGCTTGTAATAGATACTTCTTTATATCTGTGTTCGTCTTGAAAAGCAAGCTGCAAACACAGACATGCCCTATGATGTGATTAGAACTCCTTCATGATACCCATTGTAGAAAACTGTCTTGTTCCAGTCAAATAGCAAGCATGGCAGGAACACACGAATTTGGCTGTTGTTTACAGAACTTATGCTGCTTCATGGTAAAATGGACTAAGGTACTTTCTGTAACCTAAACCGGGATTTTAGGATTAATGCTTTTTAGACTGGCATTTGAATTGAGATAGTGATTGTATCCGAATTCATTTTGAGAACATTTTCACTGCTTAGATGATCTAACTCTTCCTGACATATTTTAGTTTCAAGGCCTCCTATTGTATAGTTCACATAAAAACTTCTTGTGTTCTTGAGGATTTTGTATACAGGTTGTTGAAGAGGGACATTTTAAGGCATTTTGGATATGTAGAGTAGATGTAGTACTCCAAATTTATTATTTTGAATCAAGAGAGTTTTTTAAGAAGTTAATTATTATTCAGTATTTGTTAAGTAGAAGCTGTATCATCTTATAGAAGCTTAAATAATCACTCTGTATTCTCTACATTGGTTTCGTTATCATCAGATTGATTATGATCTTTGACCCAAAATAGACCCAATGATATATTTATAACCCTCATTTCTTTATTCTATATATACACACCACAGTAAGTATAAATTAAGGAATGTATTTCAATATGAATGAAGAAAATTTTTTGATCAGTTTCCTACAGGAGGTTAATTTTATTTTGACAAAATTTTTATTGTGGAGATGGGGATTTATTATCATTATGAAAACCATCTTTCTTCACCTTAAGCTCATTCTATATGAATGGATATATTACAAAGTTCAGTTAAGGTGCAATAATGTCTTTTTTATACATAATTCACAAGTTTACAATAGATTACCTCAATAATATCTTCATGCTGCAGGCAAAGTATATTGTAGAATTTTTTGAGTAAGAATAGCTCAGTTTTCTCATGTGAAGTAGTGACAAAGGGGAAAACCTATAGGAAATTTAATATTAATAAAAGAAAAGTATAGAGTTAGACTTGACATGCCATTCATCCATTCAACAAACATTTATTACGCTATAATGAAATCTTGATTATCGCATTATTGGATAAGGAGAAACAAAGCACTATATTAGAGACAGTAGCCTTTTCATTATATTTATGAAAACACTAGGAATAAAGAAATACAAGTGACAATGAATTCCTCAGAGTAACAATAAAAAAAGAGTGCATTATGTATAGGAAAGAGCAAACTTGCAAAATAATTCACTTAGGTGATTTCTAATATTTATCTGCAGTTTACCTTTGGGTGAAATTGAAAAGGAGAAGTTCATATATTATTATTTTTCTTAGAATAGGTAAGGGGTTTATAGATGAAACATGAGGGAATTTTCAAAGAGTCTAGGTGTCAATGCATTTGAAACTAAACTGGAAATATGCTTTAACATGCCTTTTCATGCTGTACAGAAGTCATCATTCCTAAAGATATCAATTCTGACAGTATCTCTCTCAGCACAAGACATAACACAGAACAATCAAAAGACATTTTAATTTTTAAAACGCTCTCATCTGCTTTTCCATTGCCTTTGGTAGCTTCTATAAAATTTTGAACCATATGTTACAAATCAAGTTGTGTGGTTTTATCTTCTCTATGGAGAAAAAAATGTCAAAGCTTGACTCTTGGAGAGGAAGATTGATCAAATTTATGGATATTTAATTATTAGCAATTATTATTATCAATGTTGATTGCTACATTTAGCATATTTTTATATGCCAGGCGCTGTGCCAGATGCTTTAGACACATAATCATATTTTATTTTCAGAGCATTCTAAGGAAGATGTGATCTTCAGTCTCTGTCACCAGCTGGGAAGGTTAAGGGTCATGTATTCCGTGTCTCAGGGTCTTGGAATAACAACTGCAGGCTGAAGGTATCACTTCAGGAAAACTGCTGGATCTGGAGGAGTGGGATTTGTCTGCCTTTCCTCAGATGGAACCATAAGGTTCCTAACTTAATTTCATCTTCAGACATTTTTCTAGGATAGTGTTGAACTTATTGCTGATCTTAGGTGTCTTTGGTGTTGTGACCTTTCCTTGACTGGAAAGAACCCTAAGCACTACACTTGTTTTTACATTTCTTAACAGTTTTCAGAACAACAATTATGTCTCTTCCCTGGCCAGAATGTTATTTTAGAGCCCAGAGAGATAGTAGTGGAATGGACACTTGCTTTCCTCGTGGCAGATTCTGATTTCAGTACCCCACTGGGTTCCCCAAACCCCACCAGGAGTGATCCCTGAGCATACAGCCATATGCTAGTCCTGAGCAGTGTTGGGGTTGGCTACCTAAACTAAAACAAAAACCCTAGAATGTAATTGTAGTCTAAGATGAAATTATGAAATTTACCTGCAAATGGATGACATGGAGACTATCATGCTGAGTGAAATTAGTCAGAAGGAAAAGGACAGATATAGAATGACTGCATTCATTAATAGGATATAAATAGATACCAGTGTTTACCTAATTGTGTGAAATGGTAATGGCAGATTAAAACTCACCATTTAATATACACAAAGAGACTTAAGTGATAAACTCTAAATATCTGCAGGGCTAGCCACAATGTGTAAAACAAGAGGGAGAGAGATGCAGAGACAGAGAGAGAGAGAGAGAAAGAGAGGAAAGGGCTACCTGCTGTTGAGGCAGCCTGGGGGGGGTGGGTGGGAGGGGGTGGGGTACATTGGTGGTGGAAATGGGGCACTGGTGGAGGGATGGGTGCTGGAATACTGTATTACCAAGAACCAATTGTGAACACCTTTGTAATTGTATATCTCACGGTGGTATAATAAAAAAGAAAAAAAATAAAATCAGTGCTAATTAGGTAGCAATGGGTTATGAAAAAAAATTAAGTATTTTTATGAAAGTAGTATAGTTATATACTTATGTAAGCAAGTTTAATACTTCAGCTGCAGTTTGTTTTGAATGTCAAATAATCAGTAGTTTCATTGTCAGGTTTTCTATTTATTGCATTTATGACATTTCCTAACAGAATCTCATCTCTAGTTTTGATGAATTAAAATATTGTGAACAAATATTATTGCCCTCCTATCACAATACATATGGCTGATGCAAACTTAGAAAAGAATATTCTTGAATGTTTTAAGACTGACATTTAAAAACTGGGTGGCACATAAAAAATACTGCCAAGGTGACATCATAATTGGTACTAATTCTGGAAACCAATTCAAATAGCAAACACTTGAATTTATATTTTTATATGAATGCCAATTAAGAGGCTTTGACTGTTGCCAATTTATATGGAGCGATGTGTGAAAAATGATATTCTTATCTTGCACTGATTCTTTGTGATTTGAAGTCTGCATCCTTCTCAAAGCACTGGATTTGCCACCCGCTCTGTTAGACTACTATAGACTAGTCAAGGTTGCTAAGATTCCTGTCAACTACCCTTACAGTGTCGCAAGATCCATGTCTGAGGATGATGGAAATGAGACAGATACACTGGTGTTTGTGAATTAAGGAGGCACTGCCTGAGTGACAAGGCTATTTGTGTACCAAGCACATAAATATTGCCTGATGATGTCTGAGTTCACATGGATTCACTGTAGAAAACTTGCATAAATGCCAGGAAATTAATTGCATTGTTTAGACTTACAGTGAAATGGTGGCTGTATTTTCAGGAATTTTAGGTTGGATTTATTAGTCATACTCTGCAAGATGTAAATGTCTTTTTTATGCATTATGAAGGACATGTCTTTTGAAGTTTTACAATTTAATGCATTTTAACCATCCACAATATATTTCATAATGTTATAGTTTGAAATGACCTGTATAGATTATAGCAATTTGCAAACAATGGATAAAGTGCTGTTTATGTTTTGTTTCTTTAGATTTATTACAATTTTGCTTATTATAATGAACTGTCAAATTCACGTGGCCTATTTTGGTCCTTTGAATAAAAACCTCTCCTTTTTCCCCCCTTTGTGTAAGAATGTTTGTGCATTTGTCTTATTAATGATTAAATTAGTTAACTAGACATCTCATCCATTTTTCTGGAAATGTTGTCATTTTACAGTGCCAACATTATATGGATTAAAAAAAATCATTGTTACATGGACAGAGTGTAGAGTAAAAAAATAATGCTTTCACTTTCAGCCAAACAGTGCCTGTATTCTAATCATTGGCCCTTTTCCTGCTCATTCAAAGAAGAATGAACAGGAAAAAAGTCAATGACTTTTTGCCTTTTATATTGTAATTGATACAGAATGATTGAAATTATCACTGAAATATAACTATTTCTTTTTTTCTTATATTTATATTATAGTGACTGAGAACTTAGATTGCTTTCTTGGACTAAAGGCACACAGAATTTTCGTCAGAATGTTGGCTTGCAAATTATAACATAGCACATACCATTTTAGAGAGAACTGTTAATGGGAAGGAAAGCTTTGTTTCTCACCAGATGTTCTGTTGACTTCCTATATCTGTATCACTTTGTGTGTACATGTGGGGTTGAGGGGCACTCAGGACTTATCCATGACTCTGAGCCCAGAGATCACTCCTGGTATGCTCAAGGCACCATATTGCTGGCGGGTTAGTCACATGCGCGACAAGTGACCTACCCACTGTACTATCTCCAAGGTTTCTTTATCCTTGCATACTCCTGCTTCCACACAGTTTGTCTAAACCTCAAGTTCCACACCTAAGTACCTCTAATGTAAGAAACACCCAAACATTTGAGAAGATCTGATGTATTTAAGGACCCTCCTCTTCTATTGAGTTAATTTTCTCTCATCAGCAGTAGATAGTGTTGTTATAGTGTGATTTCTGGCACCTAAAACAAAAAAAGAGACTCACAAGTGGGGAAATTCGTGATGTTCTTTTCTTACCAAAGACTGAGATCTAGGCCCAATTATCCCCCTCCTCTTCCTTCCTCTCTTGTGATGATTCGGGATCACACACAGAGTTGTGGTGCTTGCACATTTAGTGTAACATAGCTGGTTTGCTCACTTTCGTTTCAGAGCTCTGATGCAAGCTCGCCGGGGTCACAATCTCCAGCCTCTCCCTGACTTAGTTCTTTCTGTTCTTTCTAATATTCATATCTACCAAATAAAGTATAAAACTCTTGATCTTTATTTCTGGTTTTATAGGGGCACTATTATGGACTGTTTAAGATATCTAAGACAACTGTGGAAACTATCCTGAAAAATGCTGGTCACATTTAGGGGAACACCTGGAGCTCAATGGGTTTCTAAAATAAAACCCCCATGCCAGTAAGATCTTGTAATTAGTCTAAAATGAGCTAATGGGTTAGAGATTTATTTAGCTTTTTGCATACATGATAATCACTGGACAGCAAAAGCAAGGGTTTTTCAATGTGTACATTATTTACTTGTAGTGTATAATGGTTCCTAAGGAGCTATAAGCATATAAAGTTGTAATTATAGAATTAAAAGAAAATCTATACAGTTCTTCAGATAGTTCCTAATAGCACCAGTGTGTAAACATGCAATTATGTGTTTTTATGGGTACATTTACTCAATAGGCCATGGAAATTTAAAATTTATATTCTGTTTTTTTTTAAATTGTAGAAAAAACTAAACTAGAGACAACAGGATATTGACCCTGCATATTGTCAGTTGGACATGGTTGCACCTCTTAGGACTTTATAATGATTATACTTTGTTTTGTTTGGCTTTGAGATCAAGTTGTGCTTGCGGTTATTTATTCTCAGTTTGCTACTCAGGGGATCAGCTGGCGCTAAGGTTCAAACTTGGTTTGTTTCATGTAAAGCATGCTCACTAGCCTGTTAAATTATCTCTGGACCCCCTTAGGATGAGGTTTTATGCAAGAGGAGTATTTCTTTTTCAATTCTTAGGGCATAGCAAAGGTGAGAATTCTGCATCTTTTTCATTCTTGAGGAATTTCCAACTGTTTTCCATTGTCATTCAAACCAAAAGCATGCAAGAGTTCTAAACCCTCTACACACTTGCCATCTGCCACTTTGAAATTTTACTTTTGATACTAGCCACCCTAAAGTTCATCAGTGATATCTCATGGATTTGCTTTGCTCCTATAATTAGGTGACTTTAATCACTTTTTCTTATATTAGTCAGTAGTCCCTTTTTTTTTTTTTTTTTTTTTGCTTTTTTGGGTCACACCCGGAGATGCTCAAGGGTTACTCCTGGCTCTGTGCTCTGGAATTACTCCCTAGCACTGCGTGGGGGACCATAAGGAATGCTGGGGGGTCAAACCTGGGTCAGCTGTATACAAGGCAAATGGCCTATCTGCTGGACTATTGCTCCGGCCCATTTGTCCTTTTTTGGGATATCACTGTATCACTGTCTTCCCGTTCATCATCGATTTGCTTGAGCGGGCCCCAGTAACATCTCCATATGTCCTGTCTCATGCTAGTAGAGCCAAAGGCATCTGCTTGCTCCAGGAACATAAAGAGCCTCAATCCATTCCGGAATGAGGTCTATAATTGTTACTGGTATTTGGCATATATATCAAATACAACACGGGTAGCTTGCCAGGCTCTGCCGTGCAGGTAGCATACTCTTGTAGGCATCTCTAAGTCCAGCATTTATTGATGAACCGCGCGGCCGGCTTGCGGCCGCGAGCCGGGGCGCTGATAGGCTGGTCTGCTGGGTGGAGGTCTGACGAGAGAGAAGCCCGGATGTGGAAAATGGAGGCCCTCATGTTTTGGGGGGTCGTCTGGCTTGTTGCGAGGCTCTGCTGAGCCAGATTTAAGAAAGACTGCTGCAGGGTGGAACTCGATGAGCCGGGCGCTGATAGGCTGGTCTGCTGGGTAGAGGTCTGATGAGAGAGGAAGTCCGGATGTCTCTGGACAAAGAGCACCGCCCTTTTGGGATATATGTTTTAAAATCTTAAACATTATCTGTTTCATTTGTTTTAAAGATCTTATGTATTTATGCAGTAAATTTAATATGCAAACAATTACCAAAATGAAATTAATTTTAAAATAAAACTTTCAAAAACTATAAAATAATAAAGTAATTGAATGAGAGTGACTCTCCTGTTAAATTTGAACTTTTTTATTGCTTTTTTGTGCATCACACCCAGTAATGCTCAGGGGTTACTCCTAACTCTGTGCTCAGGAATTACTCCTGGTGGTGCTCAGGGACCATATGGGATACTGGAGATTGAACCTGGGTCATCTATGTGCAAGTCAAATGACCTACCCAATGTACTCTCACTCTGGTCCCAAAATTGAAAATTTTGGAAGTAGTTTATAGTGTTTTATTTTTTATTTGGAGTAGTCTATTTTCATTAATTTTTTTCTCTTCATTTTATATATACTTTTATTAGTGTTGCCAAGCATTCTACAGTAAATACTTAGTTATGCCAGGTTTGTGAGGGGGTGGTCCTTTCAAGTAGAGCTAATGCATTTTGAAGAACATGGAGAACAGTTCAGTATTATGTTCTAAGAATATAGTGGTGCTTGGATCCTGTAGTTCAAGGATCTATTGCTGCTCTATCGGAGCACCTGGTAGTGCTCTGAGATCTCCATGTTACAGCCGGTATGCCTGTGAAGAAGTATAGTCCTGAGGATTGAACTCAGGTATGGGGTATCTTGAGAAGTTCCCTCATTGCTGTTCTGTCTTCTGACTCCTTAATCATAATTCTTTATTAATTTGCTTATTCAATGTATTATTTTACATGATAACTAATAATCTTACATTTTTAGAATAACTCTCTTTTGATTATTTTCTATGTTTCCAAGTTTTCCTAGTTTGGTCCAAGATTTTGTGTTTGTTATATTGTCTATAAACACCCATAGGTGAATTCACTGCTGTGTTCTATTTTTTAAAATTTCTAGCCCTATATTTGCTACGTCTGTATATAAAATTGATTATAAATTTATATGTGTGATATTCTTAGATAATACTGATTTTAGGATAAGGTCCTTCCCAGGATCTTTCACATTTATACACTGTATACAGTTCTAGACAGATTCTAACTGATACCCATCATCCCAGTAAGCCTAGAAAGAAGCCAGAGGAACCCACACATCATGAGGTCAGTCATTCTCAACATCCAGACTCCATATTTCCTCAGAGCTCAATCCAAGAGAAAGCCTGATCTTTCCCCTTTAAGTTTCATCAGTAAATGCTCGAGATGAGAGCCTTCTGAGAGTATACCACCTACACAGAGGAGCCTGGCAAGCTACCTGTGTTTTATTTGTTATGCCAAAAACTAGTAACAATTATGAACCTCAATTCCATGACCTGAAGAATGGTTTGAGGCTCTTCCTGTCCCTGGAGCAAGTAGATGCCGTTGGGCTACACATGCTTGTGACAGGATGTATGGAGATGTTACTGGTGCCCACTCAAGCAAATCGATGAACGGGAAGACAGTGATACAGTGATACTCATGACAGATTCAACAAATTGAAGATATTTTTTGTATTTTTCTGTAGTCTAGATGCTTTAAGCAGTCTTGAAATTGCTTATTGTCGTTTAGTATTCTTCTCATGGCTTTTTACATTAAAAGTTGTTTATCTAAGGGCAGATCACAGTTTATCTGTCAGTGTAGCTCTTCTGAAGGTTTAGTATTCTCAAAAAAGATAGGGTTGAAACAACTGTTTTCTTAGAGGGAAAACACACACACATCAAAGCATAACTCTATCAGTTGTTTTCATCAAACACAGTGGAGGGCTGAGGATCAAGGTTTCCACTTTCATAATTTCATTTAACCTCTTCAAAATGTAGTCAGCTGCCCCAAATGTCAGTACAATTCTATTTGAAGAGTGAGAATAACACAGATTATTGGCCTGACAAGGCTAGCCTGCCAAACAAAGATCTGTGAGATTATCTGATGACTTGGAAGGATACTTCTCAGTACCTTTGTTATTTCTTCTAGGGTTTGTAGAGTATATTAGATAGATATGAGACTGATAAATTCAAACACTCTACTCAAGAGAAGAAAAATATTTAAATTCTTTTTTTTTTTTTTTTGGGTCACACCCGGCAATGCTCAGGGGTTACTCCTGGCTCTGCACTCAGGAATTACTCCTGGCAGTGCTTGGGGACTATATGGGATGCCGGGGATCGAACCCGGGCTGGCACAGGCCGGCCACGTGCAAGGCAAACACCCTACCGGCTGGGCTATCGCTCTGGCCCCTTAAATTTATTTTTATAAAAAGTGCTCTAAACTGTTCTTTCAGGATTTATTGCTTGCATCTGGTGGTGTTCAGGGCTTATACCTGGCTCTGTGCTCAAGGATCACTCCTTGTGGAACATAGAGGACCACATGAGGTGTGGGGATTGAACTCGAGGTTCAGTCTGCCAGGCAAGTGCCCTACTCACTGAAGTATCACTCTGGCCTCTCTTTAAATTTTAAAACCTAGTTTACAAACAAAATTTAGGTGATTTATTTTTTAAGGAGAACAGTAATATGTTATGAATACACACACACCTTAAGAGCAAAAGGAAACAGAGATTCCGGAAATTGTGTAATAGGCATTATTATAACATGCAGCCTTGCACATAGATCTATGAAGATAGCTCTCTTTGCTAATAGCCATTTCCTTTCAGAAGGCTAATAGATTTCAGCTTTAACTGTGTGGATCAAAATCAGATGATGCTGGATGGCTATAATACTGGGCCACAAATGAGAGCTGGTGGGTTTTGTTCCTAAGTGAAAAATAAATGGAACCAAAAATAATTTATTGAGAAGTAATATTATAGCAAGAAGACTATTCATTTGATATATATACCCCTATTTCTTCCATAGCATTCTTCCATTCACTGGTTTAAAAGAATGACTGTCATGTTTGCCTCTCAGCCTCAGCAATAGGAATTTTGCTACCAAATGCCATCTTTTATTGGTTAGTGGATACAGAATGTTGGAATTCTTGGTGCTGCATTGACCAGTGAAGTTTGACATGGTGTGTAGCCTTGAGTATCCTACCAATCTCAGGAGAGCAGATTATGATACAGCAGAGAGGTACCTATTGATTAAAAAAAGAAAGAAAGAAAAGACCCATCATCCCCTATATAATTTCCTCAAAAGCAAAATTATGCTTAAAAGTATCCAAAAGAATATACATCTTCAAAAATGGTGGAGTCACAGGCACAGAGCTGGGACCGTGGAGCCATGCTGGCTCTTGGAACTCTAAACTGTAGGACACAGCAGTACAGAAACTGCACAGTTTGGCTGGAATAAGTGTATTTCTTTTAAAAATTTTCTTTTCAAGGCAAGCCTGGAGTTTGCAACCCCCGTAGGGTCTACAGGTTTCCACCAAAAGCAACCTGCTTGGATTGCTCGATGGTTCCAGAAAATCATGGCTGGCCTGATGCCCTCTAGCTTACAAGTCGCACCAAGACAACAAATCTCCAACACAATTACTATTAGTCTTGGGCCTCTTTCGAGTGCCAAGGATCTTCTATGAGCATCCTACTTTGGCAACTGGGCATCCCTGAAAACTCATGGCCAAACAGGTGCTCACTACCTAGAATTCTCCATGCAAAGACTAAGACAACAACAAAAATATCTCTGCTGCTATTCCTGTGACTCAGTGTACTTGCTGTATCCAAGTACATCTTAAAAACAGTGCCACTGGCTGCATGTTATGGAGGAAAATCTCCCTGAGCGCCAGCTGGCAGGGAGGCTGGATCTGATGACCAGTTCTATGACCCCTGATCAGATTCTTCTGGACTGATGGCTTCTGCCAACCCAGACTGCCCAAACCACATACGCTTCTTACCCACCCAGGGACGTCAGATGTCGGGGAATGCGGCGGGGTCCCCAACAGTGCTGGGAAGCGAGTTCCCTTCTACCTCCAAAGCCGGTGAGGAATGGATGAAGACTCAGGAATCCAATGTAGTTTTAAAAGGCTTTACTTATCACAGGTTCAGACATAAAAGTCAGCAATAGGAAAAACCCTGTGCTTAGGATTCCCAGCTAGAACCCCAGACACGTGTAGGCCAAGATGGCGGCCACCACATGTTAAGACCCTGTAAAAGGAGAAGAAGGCAAGACTCCCAAGAAGGGTGTGAACTCACAGAGAGCCCAAAAAGAAGTGTGAGAGGAAGCAGGCTAGTATTATACCCCTGCAACTCAGACCTCCCTCCCACTGTTATGGAAAGCAGGGAGGGTCAAATACCCTAGGTAATCCCTCCCTGCACCTCACCTAGGCCCTTTTATATGCTAATGTTTTGAGCCAAGATCTGCCTGGAAATGCCTTTATAGGGTAGAGAAGGGGGTTTCTGAGATGGCATGTCTCTGTACCAAAGACTAATACTAATGCCAGTTAAATATTTCTCCAAGCCTTCACAAGTCTCTTCTACTTCATTGTAGTTTTATATTTTAGTTGCCTTTTAGTATATCAGGGAGCCATGCTTGTTTGCTTGGAAGCAAACAGCATTTCTCTCTCGATCTAATTACTTAGGGATCCTACGTGGCAAGGCAAATATGCTGGTAAGATCTAGTTAGTCCCACGAAGATTGTGGTAGCATGGGAGAATATTTATACCAGCCAGTACAGAATACATGGTCAGATATGACTGCCACATTCAGACTACCCCCTATCTATGAAGTGATTTGCGGGCGGCAATTCAGAGCAGATGCAGCGGCCCTTAGAGGAGTCCTGCAACACACATAGGTTAACAAGACTGGCCCAGGTCCTGGTCCCTGCTGGGCCATGGCTCCAATCACAACTGGGTCTCAGAAGGCACCACACCTTCAGTGGGTAAAACTGGACCCGATGGGCAAAAGCATAACCAGCCTATTGGTGCCCTCGGACTTCAAACAACCCAAAAGTCACCTTTATTTCTCCTGCCAGACCCCAACAGTTGTGATAAAATATTCCAAGAAATTAAGTCATCAAAATTTGGGTACACAGAAACCACGCCCATAGGCCACCTCCAGCTCCACCATACGATTAATTTCCTGGAATTGCTCCAGAGATTCATAAATAGTAGCAAGAGATCAAAAGCCACAGAAAATCTGGAACCTGCACATGACTGAATAATCTGAGGACACATCAGTGAGCAACAGGTTAGCCTGTTGCCTGCTCAAACAAACAGAGCCTGAACTAGCCTTGCGTTCAATTAATCTGAAATAACTGCCATGTCCCAGGCTGGCCTCTGGAGTCTCAGGACACACCTCACCAAGCAATTAATCTGCTGAAAATTTGGATATGCAGGTTTTGTGACTGAAATCTTCACACTTGTCTCGGAGTTTGGATAGGCCACCTCCTCTCTCCCTGTACTTCTGGAAGTCCTGGCAATCATGTCCATACCCCAAAGATTCCACACAGTTCAAAGTTACTTCAGCTGTACCATCCAGATAAAAATACTTAAGTCCATGAACAATTGATGATCAACAAGAAGTCAAGGGAACTCCATGAACAAACATTAAAAAGGAAAGAGAGACAGGAGAGAGAGAGAAAAGGAGAGAGAAAGAAGAGAGAGAAAAGAAAGAAAAAAGAGAATGAGGAGGAGGAAGAGGAGGAAGAGGAGGAGGAGGAGGAGGAGGTGGTGGTATGAGTTCTGTACAAAAGAGCACTTTTGTATAAGTGCTCTGTTCATAGTTATCATTGGAGGCCTTAAATCTACTTCCCACAAATACTTCTAAGAAACTATGACCAGGAGAAGAAGATCCAGTGTAAAGTGGAGTAGTTTCTAGAAATCAGGAAAACAATTCAAAAGGAAAATATTGTCAGGCCGAAAATTATAGTATATTTGTTTCCAAAATGAGTGGATTTATGAAAGATAATCATATAAAATGCTATTGTCTTTTATACTGACATTTATGATCTACAAACATACCATGATGTTTGATTAGCTATAGCCCTTATGAAACCTATTGGAAGACATTTTTAAGCTATAAAGTAAAGGCAGGTCTTGTCATTTTCTACAGAGTCAGTAATACCTTAAAGTAGTTTGCTAAATAGTAGAAATTTTATCCACAATTACATTAAAATAAATGGTTAAATATATGAATGAAGTGATTTTTTCTGAATTTCTATTCCTAGGTAACATTAAATTGAGTAATTCTCTTTTCTAATCTGTCATGTTTTCAAATACATCAAAATATGCCAAATAGTACAATAGTTTGATAACTCGCTTGAATGCTTAATTTAGATAGCAAACACCATATTTTATTCATAATACAGAATTCAAAATTCACAACATATATTCAAAATACAAACACAACAATTTAGTGTAAGGTGTTTCATTCAAAATTATGCCCTTATTTGGAATTTAGTTATTGTTATATCATATTTTCCAGCTTAAAATTGACCTGTTACTGTTTTCTTTTTTCTTATACCTTATTTATACCTTATTTATACCTTATTTATCTTATACCTTATTTATAGGAAATATTATCTGTGTCATAACACTTTATATCACACCTGTCATAACACTTTAAATATCTTTATATTAGTGATGATAATTGAATACAGTTAATAGATTGAAATGTATGTATCTGGTAATTTTATGTCAACTATAACTCTCTATACTTGAGGACTATCCTGGAATAAAAAGTATGGTTTTAGTAGTGGAAATATTACCACTGCTACCCTTCTAGAAATCATATAATTAGTCGATTTTCAACCCATTTTCTAGCTTTGTCACTTACTATAGGGCAAGTTGTCCATCCTCTCTTGTCTCAAATTACTTATATGTAAAATGAGAGTATAATATATTCATTTGTGACAGCAAAGGAGTGAATGGGATAATGAAGTACTTAGGAGGCTGTGTAGCCTCCCTCAAGTCCCTGCAGCTCAGTGTGTCAGGATTGTCATTGACGTGCCCTTCTCTCTGTTCCCTGTAGCCGATCCTTTGCAAATCTGTTTTCTGTTTCATCTTAATTTTATTGCTCTTGCCCATTTTAATTATCATTACTTTATTTCTGACTCTTTTCATAGCTTGCCTAGGCTATGGTAATTGCATCCTAATGAGCCATCCTAACACTTCCATCCTCCATTTCAATCTATTGTTGCTGTTAGACTACAATTTATAATCGGAGAATTCACTAACATTCTTCCGCTATTCAGATTCATTGCAATATTCTTTGGCCTATTGTATTCAAATGTAGCAAATTACAATCAAGGTATGGTGGAATTTACAGGTTTTTAGAGGGGCCAGTGACAGTGCAGTGGATAAGGCAGTAGCATTCCAAGTGATCAACCCAAGTTTAATTCCTGGCACTCAGTTTGATCACCGGATACAGCCACAAGTGAATCCTAAGGAGTGAAACAGGATTAAGCCCGGACCACTGCCAGGTGTGACTCAATAAACATAACAATGGAAACATAGTAATTTATCCCATCTTTTAATTTACGGTGTATTGTCCATATTATTAATTTGATTTCTATTAATTAAATTAATATTATTTAATACACCATTTCATTTATGGTGTATTACCCCATCTTTTAAGTTATATTTTCTTAAAATCATCTTGCTCCTGAGAAGATACTTTATTTATTGGCATTAAATAAAAGGAATCTGATCTTTGTTAAGACTTGTCTTTACACAAGAGAAATGCTTGGAGCAAAGTTGGTAGATTCCTTAACATCTTCCTTACTTTGTGCTCCTCTGTTCTCTAGAGCTCCAGTATTTATGCCCTTACTCTCTGGTTAAGTAAATGGTGCTTATTTGTATTGAAGTACAGTGAAAAACTACAAAAGCAAGTCTTATCACTTGCGGGGAAATGCTGAGGCACCCCGCACAAATTCTGCGAGCAGGGTCAGGGAATCCCATTCTGTCCCAAGGAATTGGCACTGGCAGAAAGAGAAAGACGCAAGAATCCGACGAAATTTCAAAATGCTTTACTTAATACAGGTTTAGGCATACAAATCAGCAATTGAAAAAGCCCCCGTACTTAGTGTTCCCAGCTAGGCCCCGGCCACGTGTAGGCCAAGATGGAGGCCACCACCTTTTAGGGCCTGCAGAGAGGAGACTGCAAAGCAGTGCCATCAGAAAGGGGGAAAAGGAGAGAGAGAGAGAGAGAGAGAGAGAGAGAGAGAGAGAGAGAGAGAGAGAGAGAGAGAGAGAGAGAGAGAGAGAGAGAGAGAGAGAGAGAGAGAGAGAGAGAGAGAGAGAGAGAGAGAGAGAGAGAGAGAGAGAGAGAGAGAGAGAGAGAGAGAGAGAAAGAGAGAGAGAGAGAGAGAAAGAGAGAGAGAGGCATGAGAAAGGAAGCAGGTTAGTTTTATATCCCTGTAACTCAGACCTCCCACTTCTAAGGGAAGCCATCAGGGTCAAATGCCCTCTGGTAATTTCTCCCAGGGGACCTCACCTAGGCTCTTTGAGATGTTAATGTTGCCCAGCCAAGATCTTCCTAGGAAATGCCTTTGCAGGGTAGAGAGAAAGGGCATCTGAGATGAAATGTATCTCAGGATACAAAGGCCATGCATCTGTACCACAGACTACTATAGCCAGTTAAATATTTCTACAAGCCTTCAAAAGAGTCTCATTTCCTTCATGGTAGTTCTGTATTTCAGTTGCTTTTGAGTTATCAGGGAGCCATGCTTGCTTGTTTGGAGGCAAAGAACATTTCTCTCTGGTCTAATTACTTAGAGATCCAACGTGGCCAGGCAAATATGCCGGTAAGATCTAGCTAGTCCCACGATAATTGTGGCAGCATGAGAGAATATTTACCCAACCAGTATAGAATACATGGCCAGATAAACTGCCACATTTAAACTGTCCTTCTCCTATCTACAAAGTGACATGTAGGAGGCAATTTCAGGCCAGATGCAGAGGCTCTGGGCAGGTGTACTGCGACAATCATTTCCTGACATTTTAATGGAGATAAAATAAACTAGGTATTCTTTTCCTGATCATTATGCCACAAAATAACTATGCCATAGTTAAAATCATAAAGTAATCACTAGAAATAAATGAAGTTGTTTATATATTTATGTGCATTTCTTTTCAACAATAAGGATGAAAATATTAAAGAATGAAATAGTATTTTAATAAAAATAAATCTTCCAGAAGATTCTTTTTTGGTTATTTGCCTTATTTTTCTCCATTTTTCCTGTTGCAGGGAGCATGAGGAATGCATTAAGTAAAGTTTTTGAATTTATCAACCAGTGTTCAAATTGCTAAACTTGATTTTATATATTATAAGAGATACGGAGTTTAGTTGATTCCAGTCTTGTAGACTTGTATTATAAATAATTAAACAAGGCAGAGTGGGTAACTTATAAAATAAAATTCAGTATACCTGTCTCCTTTATTTCAAAATTAGATATATCATTTTTTCCTGTTTGAATTTTTAAATGTAAAACTCACTAGTTCACAGATTTTTGATGATTGTCGTACACAAATCAACTTTTACAGTAGGAGTGAGATAAAAGTATTGAAGATACTTTTAGTAAAAACTAAGTTTTATAGGAAGCTGAATTTGGTCAGGCTGCCTTAAAAAGTTAAAAACTAGGTAGTTATATAGAGCAGAAATTTGTTTTTTCACTCTTATGAATTCCAGAAGGTCTGCCATTAGGAAGATTCAACATCTGGTTGAGGCCTCATTTCCTAGTTAGCATGTTTTGCAGGTAATAACCCAGGGAAACTCGCTAGGGAACTTCATAAGCACACTAATCCCATTTTTTTCAGGACACTATCCTCATAATCGCCTTATTTTCAAAACTCTGTCTTCATTTATCTCTTAGGCATCAGGCTCCAGCATAGTAATTTGGATGTGTAATAAAATATTCCAATGATATAATAGGATTGTATATTGGTAAAGTGCCCATGTGTCATAAAAAATATGATGCATACAAGAGGATAGAGACTGGGAAGAGGGCAGATGAGAGATGCCAGTATACTCTTAATGGTCAAGACAAGTGCTAGCAAATCCTGAATGGAGCTAGGGAAGTAGCCTAGAGGTATCTAAAAGAATATTCTGAGCCAGTGTAACAGTAAGAAATAGCAAAGGCCCAGAGTTCAGAATGTGTTTTGATAAATTATGAAAACTTAGAATTAAGATCATATAAATTGAGCATCTTTTTTAACTGAATGTATACTAGTTGAATCTGAGAAACTTATAAAAATCAATTGATTGAGTAAATACATTAGTTAATGTAATATAGGAATGTTTAATGATTAAATTTTTAAACAGATTTATCCTAAGTTAATTATCTTTGCTTTTTGTTGAAACTTTATTGTACTTAATAGTGCTCAAATGTGTTCCAAAACTACTTTCTCTTTTCTTTTAATTAAGCCAAATGTAATGGTCTAGAAAAATACTGATTAAGATCTCTTTAGTGGAAAAATACAAAAAATATTTTCAAGAATATTATAAAATTATCAATAAGCTTGCCATGGAATATTTGGTCTTAGCAATATGGCCATGAGAAAATTAATTCTAGAACTGTATTGTATAAGTTATTTAACAATTGTGAATGAAATTTGATAATTTAATTCTGATGCTTCCACTTTTAAAAAATAGTGAATATTATAAAAGTTTTTATAAACTCAAGTAGTGCCAGGGATTCCTGAGGTGTGGGCAGCAAAACAAGTCCTTTACATCCTATACTATATTTTGGCTCCCTTATCTTTATGTTTTAATGGAAAAGCAATTTTTAGACTTCCTAAAAATGATATATGACCTGATGCCATGGTATGTATGCTTTTATAGGTGGTTTTAGAGTCTTAATTGAAAACAATAAACCATAATTTATTACTTGAGTAAAATGGACTTTCTTTGTGGCAGAATTAGTTAGAAGTAAGTTTTCACCTTCCATTCTAGACCTTTGCTTGTTTAGTTTCCTCTCAATCTCTTTTACCTTGATCCCTTTTACTCAGTCTGAAAAGTATCTTTTCAGACTTTTTTCTCCCCTTTAATCTATTTCCTTTTCTGACAGTTACCCTGTCTCTCTCCTATGCTTAGCAGCCAAGGTTTCAGTGAGAGTTACACTTACTGCTGTAATTCAAGTTCTAGTCCTTCTTCAACCAGTTTTTGTATGTTGTATATATTGAGTCTTCAGGTGCATTCTTCCTGGAATGCCTAATCCCGATGGAATAGATGCATTATCTCAGCTGCCCAGGTCTAATCAACCATTCACTTGATCACTTGATCACTTGACATCCTGTTATTCATCAATTTGCTCGAGCGGGCACCAGTAACATCTCCATTCGACCCTATCACGTGCCAGTGTAGCCCAGTGGCATCTGATGCTTCAGGAATACAAAGAGCCTCAAACCGTTCGTTCAGGGTCTTGACAAAGAAGTCTTACCATCTTGTAGGTGGGCAGCCACGTGATCTTTTGACATCCCATGGGATCCAGTCCGTAATGGCTCTAGTACAGCGGTGGTCTCCAAATCGCATTACATGTCCAGCCCATCTGATTTTTTGATGCATTGGCAAATGAGACAGCATCCCTGACTCTGGAACAGTGATGGAGGCCAGAGCTCCGGATTCCTTCTCTCACTTGAGTGAGGCGTGATATTCAAGCATAGCTCTTTAGATTCCTCTTTGAGAGATCCGAATAGCATTCTCATCCTGCTTTCGTAGGGCCCAGGTCTCTGAGGCAAATGTTAATTCAGGGTGAACGGTGGAGTTGAAGAGATGTGCCCGAAGCCTGAGGTTCTTTGTCTTTTTAGTTATTTCTTTGATACTTTTGAAGGCATTCCATGCCGCTCTCTTCCCTCCTGTGCAGCTCAGGTTTTAGGTCGTTCATCATGTTGACCTCTCGACCTAGGTACACATTACTGCTAATCAACAATTAAGTATTTTTAGTGATACCTCTTGATAAATTTATCATATTAACTTCTAATTTTTCATATTCACTGTCACTGTTGCTACTCACTAAATTATTATGGTATCTTTGACAGACATAATTCCCATTTTTACATCTGTTTAATGGCACTTTATCCCTTAGGAATATATTGTTCATCCTTTAATGGTAGGATATCATCATTCAATATGTCTATATTCTTTTCTATAGTTACTTACATTTATTAATGTTCAGGTTATCTAATTTATTGCTTAGTTGAGAGTAAGCTGTCAAATCTGACTTACATTGTTCAAATATAAATTTTCTGTGAATTGCACAATTATTGTAGACCTTCTAACACTTTGTTTCCTAATACAAAATATGAGAAAAAAATTATTCCACAGTATAGTTAAACGAATGCCTGGCACTTAGCTTTTATTATTAATTGTATCTTGTTTCTAGATTTTTACATGCTATATCAAATATGTATTTTTATGTGAACTATTCTTCATATGATATGCTTTCTCTCTTTAAACACCATTTCAGTATTTAGTTCAACCATTTTCTACTTTTTCTCTAAGAACACTTTATTCCTGTTCTTGCCTAGATGAGAACTTTTGTGGTATTTGAGTATCCTTCTATTATTCATTGTTATACTGCATTCTAATTGGTTTTTCCACTGCAGTCTTTTCCCTTGAGGTTATGAGCTCCTTGGTGTCAGGGCTATATCACATGCATTTTCCACTCCATCATTGCTCATAATCTGCTGGTATTGAGAAGTACTCAAAACTATTTGGTGATAGAAATGACTCACTGATGGAATAAAATGAAAGTGGATGGATATATTTGTTTGTGTGTTGTGTGTACATGCACACATAAATATTTAGTTGAGCAGGAATATCTTTTCTTTGTTGCTTTGATACTAGCCATATTTTTAACTTATTAATTGCTTAAACTATTTTTAGATTTACTAATTGATTTTATTATAAAACTTCTGACAATTTCCTGAATGCTAACAACAAAAGTAATGAAAGTAAACTCGTTCTTTCTGACTGTGAATCAGGTCTATTTTTATGATTTTTTTTATTATACCACCATGAGGTATACAATAACAAAGATGTTCATGTTTGGGTTTCAGTCATACAGTGTTCAAGCACCCATCCTTAACCAGTACCCATTTCCCACCACCAATGTCCGTTGATTCCTCCCCACAGCCTGCCTCTATGGCAGGCACTTTGCCTCTTCTTTCTCTGTCTGTCTCTGCCTCTGTCTCTGAGTCTCTTTCTCTCTGTCTTTATCCTTTCTCTTACTTCTCTCTTGCATTGTGACTTGCAATATATACATTTAGAAGTTATAATGTATATCCCTTTGCCTAGATTTAATGCTCAGTTCTAGGCTGGTATTATAATGAATCAGGGTCTTATTCTACCAGGTTGAGATACTCCAATAAAACATACGGAGGACTTATTAGTAATATAACTTATTTGTGAAGTGAACAGGTGAGCAGAACAGTTCAGAGATGAATTTATTTCAAAACTCTTTATAAATATTTGCCTTACTTTATTTTCTATGACTATAATATGGAAAATCTTAGTTCAAAGCAAACTATCCTGTTCATTTCTTCAGCTAACATCTTATGTATTTTATGTGTATTTTCTCATCATACCTCCCACTTTTGCCTGTTCTTAGACTTTGGGTACAATTAGAAAGCAATGGATAGCATTAGAAATAACTACCCAAAGCAAAAGTAATTCCATTAAGCTTTTAGGACAAAGCCATATACTGTTATTTTACCTAAAAGAAGAGGTTCTATCTTTAAGGACTATTAGTAGGACATGATTTTCCTAAAAAGCATTTTCATCCATGGTATATATTTATGATTAATTGGAAAAACAGTAATCTTTAAAATATTTTTCATGAATAAATAGAGTTTATGATATGCAAGTGAGTGATTAAAAAGATGATTTATTCCTGGCTTTGTGTCAGAGATAACTCCTTATGTTATTCAGATTTGGTGCAATGGATTGAATCTAGGTTAATTGAATAAAAGAAACATTTTACCTGCCATGCTGTCTCTGGCTTCCAGACTCAGAAATTTACAGTAAATTCTACAACTCATTATTTTAATTGCTCTAAGATACTTATGCTGTTTCTTTTTTGCTCAAAGTCCCATGCAGTTTTGCTACTGTCACCAATAACATAGCAATAGCTAATGCTATTAAGAATTTACATTTTAAATCTTGCTTATGATTCATTTTAGATTGAATTCCTTAGAAGCAGGCCCTTAGAGAAGGATTCAACTTGAAGGTATCATTTGGAAGTATTTCCAGGAAAAGTGAGGTGAATTGGTGTACTTAGGAAATCTCATAAATGACAAATTACACTTGAAAAAGAAAGGATATAATGTCAGGTACAGCTAGTTTGGTGACTTGATGCACTGTCTTCAGTTTTTGAGGATTATATCTCAGGAGGGAATAG
This sequence comes from Cryptotis parvus, assembly GCA_021461705.1. Classification (NCBI taxonomy): domain Eukaryota; kingdom Metazoa; phylum Chordata; class Mammalia; order Eulipotyphla; family Soricidae; genus Cryptotis; species Cryptotis parvus. The sequence continues at coordinate 5,105 of JAJIBD010007208.1, read as the reverse complement.
ATTCCTTGGATCTCAGACCTGTTCAGGAAAAGTTTAGGAAAATCCAGTATTCCAAAGCAACATGGATCTCATGAGCTTGGTATGTCTTATGCAGGGATAATATTCATCAGATATGCTGAAAGTGAGATTATTTCAGTCTCACTGAGATGTTCTTTGCTCTTAACTCATTTGACTCCTGTATTAAATTATGATAGAAAAAATACTAAAAGATGCTTGTCATTATATACTTAATTTTCAAAATTATTCAGAGTGTTAATATTTAATTAATAGATATTTTGACTCTAGAAAATGAATTATACTATTGTTACATTTATAGCATATATTACGTGTGCTATATATGCTATATTATCAGGACTATATAGAGTATATTACCACCTACTACTGAGTTTATTATTGAAAAGCTATACATTATGTTATAATGTTTCTGGAATATCTCATTAATTCTCTAAAGTATTTATTAAGGATTCCTTTTTTTTCTAGAAACTATTTTGGGGCTGGAATTAAAACTTGGAACAAATGCACAAGGCCTCTATTCTTAGTGATATGCCTTCTACTGGAGAAAGAGCCAATCAATAAATAATGAGTAAAATGAAAATACCAGAGAATGATAAGAACTGCCAAAGAAATAAAGTGGGGAAAGTGATAATTGAGCATCTGGGAAATACTTGTAATTGAATGCTGAGAAAGCCATTTGTAGGAGTGGGGGCAGGGCACAGAGGACTAAGCACATGGCGGCCACACACAAGGTGCGGCATCCCCCCCACGACTCCCAATACTGTCAGGTGTGGCCCTAATGGTGCCACTAGTGCAGGTCAGGAGGCTTCACTATGGGCCTGGCACTTGCAGGAACTAACAAATGCCACCGGGGTACTACCAAATTAAAAAAAAACAAGAATGTGGCATTCTGTAGGAAATTTATTCTAAGAATAAGAAAATCATATTACAGAGGTAGGCTTAAATTTGGTTATTAGTCTATGTGGATGAATGTGGTATTTAGGCTGTCAGAGCAAAAAGGAGTTTCCTATGTTAAATAAAGAAAGACTTGGCAGTGGAGGTTTTTTGGATATACAAGAAGATACTGGAGAGTTTTATGCAGTGTATGACATTGTCCATTTTATTTTTTAGAGATTCCTCTGAAAATTTTGTGGAAAATAGGGGCAGGTTTTAGGAAAAGTAGAATATGTAGGAGAGTGATTCTTTGTCTCAACTGAGGGATGATGCTTGAGATGGAAAGAAAAAAGTGATTCTGAAAATTCTTTTGAAGTAGAGCTGGCATGTCATATTGATGGGGGTAAGTGACTGGCGAGGTGTGATTTCAGTAATGAATGCTGGTATTTGTCAGAAGAAACTGTGTGGGTGGAAAGACCAGTTTCCAACCTTCCTCTGTCTGTACTGATCAAGGACAAGGGGGTGTGCACCACATTGTTTTACTCATCATCCTGCTCAGTTTAACTCAAATAAATAGTCAGAAGTCTTTCATGTCTTCTTTGTTGTTTCATGACTTGATGGGCTTTGCTTTTTTTCCTGTTTTAAAATTTGCTTTGCTGAAATCATTTTTGACATACAAGAAGAACAAGAAAAAAGTTTGCTCATACTGTGCCATCTGCTCCTTTTAAATTCCTTTCAAGAAAATTCTCCAAGGGAGAATCATTTCACGGATGCCAGTTTCACAGAGCTACTGGTGGATTCCAGGGTTTACACTAACACGTCGTGTGTGCTCATTGATATTGGCTCACAGAAAACTTCCTTTATAAGGTGAGTAGAAGTCTAGCTGTGCTTATTCTAGGCTTCATGGAGTCAGATTCTGACATTCTGTCATTTGATGTGCCCAAACATTTGGGCTGAGGATTTGTGTACTGGTTTGCAAGGCAGTTGAATTGTATCTGGAACTCAGTAGAATAATTAACTTGGATGTTAAAAGCACATATAAGTTTTTTTTTTTTTTTTTTGCTTTTTTATTGGGGAGGTCACACCCAACGATGCTCAGGTGTTACTCCTGGCTCTGCACTCAGGAATTACTCCTGGTGGTGCTCGGGGGGACCATATGGGATGCTGGGGATCGAACCCAGGCCGGCACAGGCTGGCCGTGTGCAAGGCAAATTCCCTACCCGCTGGGCTATCGCTCCGGCCCCACATTTAAGTTTTTTATTGCTATAATTTGTAGAATAAGCCCTGCTTGTTAGAGACCCTCCGTGCAGCATTTTTTTTTTCAAGCCCAGCCCAGATATGCTGATCCAGAGATTCACATACAGGGGACAGAGCCGCTACCGGCTCTCCCTGTGCCCAGCTGATCACAAGGTGCCTGGGAGGGAAGGTGGGTTCTAGCCCTGACCTGCCACCCCAGCAGAGACTCACAAGAAGCCAGAGGAACCCCCCACACCGTGAGGGCCACCATTTTCCACATAGGGACTCCCTACTCGCTAGAGCTCCACCCAGCAGAAGAGCTGATCACAAGCCCCGCTTGCACGGCTGCTTTGCTGCTGGGCTGTTCATCAATAAATGCTCGAGATTAGAGGTGACTACAAGGAGTATTCCACCTGCACAGCAGAGCCTGGCAAGCTAGCATGCCAGGCTGGTAGCTTGATTTGATATGCCAAATACCAGTAACAATTATAGACCTCATTCCCATGACCTGATGGAATGGTTTGTGGCTCTTTATGTTCCTGGAGCTAGCAGATACCTTTTGAGCTACACTAGCATGGGGCAGGACATATGGAGATGTTACTGATGCAGTTCGAGCAAATCGATGATAAACAGGAAGACAAGTGATACAAGTAATACAACGTTTAATATACCCTAGAAAGTTTCAAGATAGTCTTTTACTTATTCTTTAATTGATGTTTTTATGACAGCATTGTTTTACTCCACTGTTTATACTTAGGTGCATATACGTATTTCTACTTTTTATGACATAGTTTTTATTTTTATTCTAACAGATAAATAGTGCTGAGAACTTATTCTTCTCACTGTGATTTTATTATGTTTTACTGAAGGTGATTGCTTTATAAATTTTTTTAAACCATCACTGTTCATATATGTGGTGGTACATCAAACAGGTTATTTGTTCATTCTTCTTTAAAAATATGTTATTACTTATTTTTTAAGCCAAACTGTATCCAACTTTATTAAAGTTACTTTTACATGAACTACTACATGAAATTAAGAAGCTTCTTACCTCAAAGAAATGATAACCAAGGTTCAAAGACTGGTCACAGATTGGTAAATGATATTTACCTAATATCCATCTAATAAGGGGTTAATGTTCAAAATAATAAGGCGCTGCTAGAATTTTTGACAACAAAACAAATCCAACTCCATCAAGAAATGGGGAGAACAACTTCCAAACTGTACTACAAGGCAGTAGTAATTAAAACAGCATGGTATTGGAATAAAAACAGACCTGTGGACCTATGGAATAGAATTGAGTATCCTGACACCCAACCTCAAACACATGATCATTTAATCTTTGATAAAGGTGCAATGAGTCTAAAATGGAGTAAGGAAAGCCTCTTAAACAAGTGGTGTTGGGGAAAACTGGGCAGCAACATGTAAAAAAATGAATTTGGACCTGTGTCTAACACCATGCACAAAAATCAGATCAAAATGGATTAAAGATCTCAATATCAGACTTGAATCCATAAAGTACATTGAAGAAAATATAGGAAAAACCCTCCACGACATTGAACCTAAAGGCATCTTCAAGGTGAAACATCACTAACAAAGCAACTAGAAGAAAAGATAAACATATGGGACTACATGAAACTAAAAGCTTCTGCACCTCAAAAGAAACAGTGACTAAGATACAAAAGCAGTCCACAGAATGGGAAAGAATATTCACCCAATACCCATCTGATAAGGGGGTTAATATCCAGGATATATCAGGCACTTGTAGAACTTTACAAGAAGAAAACAAACAACCCCATCAAAAAATGGGGAGAAGAAATGAACAGAAACTTCAGCAAGGAAGAAATTCGAATGGCCAAAAAACATATGAAAAAAATGCTCATCATCACTAATCATCAGAGAGATGCAAATCAAAACAACAATGAGATACCACTTTACACCACAGAGACTGGCACATATTCAAAAGAGCAAGAACAAGTGCTGGCGTGGATGTGGGGGAAAAGGGGACACTCATCCATTGTTGGTGGGAATGCCAGCTGGTACAGCCTTTCTGGAAAACAATATGGACTTTCCTCCAAAGACTAGAAATTGAACTCCCATTTGACCCAGCCATACCACTCCTGGGAATCTACTCTGGGAAACCAAAAATACGCAGCGGAAACACCATCCCTACTTTTATGTTCATAGCAGCATTATTCACAATAGCCAGAATCTGGAAGCAACCAGAGTGCCCGAAAATCGATGACTGGATAAAGAAGCTTTGGTACATCTACACAATGGAATACTATGCAGCTGTTAGGAAAAATGAAGTTATAAAATTTGCCTATAAATGGATGGACATGGAGAAGATTATGTTGAGCGAAATTAGTCAGAAGGAGAGAGACAGATACAGAATGACTGCATTTATTTGCATGGCATAAATATATATGTACATATTATGATACCAATATCCAAGGTCAATTAAGCATATATCGGGAGGTCTTGTCAGGGTGGAAATTATCACAAACGTGTGGGAGTCAGAGTTTAGGAAAGACAGAAAATGGAACAGGGTGCTAATAATAGTCGAGGGTACTAATGCCAACCTAGAACTGAGCATTAAATAGAGGCAAAAGGATTCACATGACAACCTTTTAATGTATGTTCTGTAATCCATAGTCTGGAAGGGAAGGGAAAGAGAAAGAGAGAGAAAGGGAAAGAAATAAATAACCTGCCATGGAGCAGGGCTGGGGAGAGGGGGAGGGAACCGGGGATGTTGTTGGTGGGAGATGGGCACTGGTGGAGGGACGGTGCTGAAACACTGTATGACCAAAACCCAAACATGAACTTTTAATTGTATATCTTTTTTATTTGTATGGAGATGGGCACTGGTGGAGGGGGGGGTGCTGGAAACACTGTATGCCCAAAACCCAAACATGAACTTTTTAATTGTATATCTTTTTATTTGTATATCTCATGGTGGTATAATAAAATACTTATAAAAA